>JAMKPZ010002942.1:0-22214 GCA_024699675.1 Amphibolis antarctica
CCGATGCCCACATTTCCGGAACCCGCATGATTCTACCCATCATTTCTACAACCCCAGAGCGAACTAGTGAGGATGAATCAGCATGACTATGGGCAGAAAGACAGCTCTCGGATCTCTCCTCTCAACCCGTCTTTGTCGCCTAAGGGTCGCTTCTGCTGGACAAGGGAACTACGTTTCCAAACTCACATGCGTGAATGTCCAAGCAGTTATCTCTTAATGTGAGGCGAGCCACCTTTCATTCCCCTGCAGGTCCGGATAGCACAATTGGGTTGGAACAGCTACCTTGCGCAAACTCCATCACGGGCACCCACTTGAAAACCCCCATACAGAATCAGCAAAACGAGATGCCAGAAAATGAGTCACCAGAAAATATCCCGACCTTTCTACACAACACGACACCGATATCCATGGATAAGGGGAAGGGACAACACTCCTTCCCCACATTTGGAACTAACGTATAATCAAGTGTGCAGGCGAAATAACCGGTTGCCAGGTAAGATCAGCCGGCCACCGTCACCATTACCCGAGAACGTTCGACTCCTCAACACAACCCAAGTCAGAACGTCAACTGTCCTAGGCGAAGGTGTGGAAAGTTCGCCCATGCACGCCAGCTCAAACCGTTGGACGCCCAGACCACAACCCATGCAAGACGAGACGATGCACAGAAAAATCAACCGATTGCCAGGTAAAACGACCGGCCACCGCCACCAGTACCCAGGTATGATCGACTCCTCAACATACCTCGAAAACCGTACTTAGACGTATGGGTCGGGTGTACAACCAGTCCGCCACCGGCAAACCGGTAAGGAAACCCGGTTGTCGGAACCTCCAAAATCCCAATGGGTGCGCATGGAGGGGGGGAAACAACTGGCAAGCTGCCGGCTGGCAGGTTCAAGGAACCGGTCCCCGTTTCCCCAAAATCCCCCATGGGTGCGCATGGAAGGGGGAAACAGTCGGCAAGCCGCCGGCTGGCCGGTTCAAGGAACCGGCCCCCGTTTCCCAAAACCCCCATGGCTACACATGGAGGGGGGGAAACAGCCGGCAAGCCGCTGGCTGGCTGGTTCAAGGAACCGGCCCCCGTTTCCCCAAAACCCCCCATGGGTGCGCATGCAAGGGGGAAACAGCCGGCAAGCCATCGGTTGGTCGGTTCAAGGAACCGCGTGAATAGCCGGCTCGAAGGTAAAATCGCAAAGGTACGACATGACCGCTGTGACAGTGGCAGCTTTTGAAAAAGTAACGTACCACATCCTTAGCCGATCTAAGATTTCAATTCTTCCCTGTTTCAGCAGTAGCATATTGTTCCATGGAGCTAAGGTCCAAAATATGGAATAAACAAGTGTTTCCGCGACTTTACCACCCAGTCAATTCTGTTCCACTTAATCCCTCTTTTTCATGGCCACTATCTTTACGGCTAAGGAATGGGAAATCTTTCTCCTGTTACATGAATCAAATGTTTCATTTCATCCGGGAAAAGCCATTTCTTTCTCAGGCGGTAACTACATAACCAACCAGACGAAAAGTAATGTCACAAAAAGCGTGATGTGACTATTCACAACAACTTTTAGAAAAGAAACACGTGAAGCCTTCACATCACATCCCGGTAGCCGGCTCCCACAAGGTGGTTGCCGCATGATCAGCCGTTCAAGATCTAAGACGTGGGGAGATACGGCCCAACCTTCGGGCATGACACACGAACACTTTCCACCTTATTACCCGGTCATCGACACCCACAAAGTGGCTGCCGCGCAACCAACCGGCTAGCAATATGGCATCCCCTGGTCAAGTGACCGAGGGTGTAAGCCCGATTCTATTGTCTAACCTACAATAGATAATTCACGAAAGCGTGAAATCTCGCAGAACCTACCGTCTACGCATGGAGGGTCATTCAACCCTAGGATGTCGGTTTCCTTCCTCAAAAGTCATACAACCTCGCCTAGGGAGGGGCATTCTGTTGACCCCATGCTTAAAGGGGGGTGGAGCCGGCTTGCCGCCGGCAAGCCGCTTCAAGGAAGCGGCACCCGGACCCCAAAAACCCACATTTGGTAAAAAGTTATGGGGATGGAGCCGGATCTTGAAGCGGCACCCGGACCCCCAAAAACCCACATTTGGTAAAAAGTTAGGGGGGTGGAGCCGACTTGCCGCCGGCAAGCCGCTTCAAGGAAGCGGCACCTGGACCCCCAAAAAACCCACATTTGGTAAAAAGTTAGGGGGATGGAGCCGGCTTGCCGCTGGCAAGCCACTTCAAGGAAGCGGCACCCGGACCCCCAAAAACCCACATTTGGTAAAAAGTTAGGGGGATGGAGCCGATTTGCCGCCGGCAAGCCGCTTCAAGGAAGCGGCACCCGAATCCCAAAAACCACATCTTCGTGCGAATGATAGGGGAAACAGCCGGCTTCCGCCTGCCACGTAGCGGCTGCCGGTTGGCTATCCAAGGAGGCAAGCCGAATCAATTAGGAAAATATGACGAGATTTAACCACGTAAATCTCGCAAATCTGCCAATTACGCGGACCGCATAATCAAGCCGGAATCATGCCGCCTTCCATCTTCGGGCGCCCCGAAAGAAGGAAGGCAACCCCTTATAAAAAGGGCGGCCCCCTACACCACTCAGCAGACTGAAATTTTCGAAGAAGGAGGCTGGAATTCTCGGGAAAGAAGACGGACGCCCCCTGGTGAAACGACGGTTCACCGGTTCTGAAGGAGGAAAGCAGCTCGGAGCATCGACGTCCCTTCGTCGCACTGGAGCGAGGACTTCCGATCCCCGTCGACGATCCCCCCTTGCAAGTAAGTTCCTCCACCCTCGCCATTTTTACGTACATCCTTCCGATGTTTTTTCGGGCCCCAACCATATAACGCCTTTCCTACGCAAGGGAACGGTCGGAGGACAGACCCGGGTACCATTCCTTTGGAAAAACGTCTAAAGGTACCAGTGGCCGCCCTCCTGGCCGGGTGAATCCACCCGGCTCGGTCAAGCTCGGTTCAGTCATGACCCCTCTGTCGAGTCTTTTTACGTGGAAACTTAAAAGTTCCCCAACAAGCTTTACAAGTTTTTATCCGATCCCCACATGTCTTTCTCAGGGTCCCAGAAAGACTTCCAGGATGACGCCGCCAGCAAGTAAGCCGGCAGTGGCCTTTCGGGTGTACGAACACGTACAACCCGACGGTGCCTGTTTCTTTTCCGGGAGGCGTAAGTCTACCCTCTTGATGCCCCGGAAAGATTCCCGAGATGACACCACCGACAAGGAAGCCGGTTGAGTCTAATTTAATTAAAATGCAATAACCCACAGAATTAGTCGGTTGATAAATGTCTTTACCAACAAACCTACTCATTGATTAATTACTCAATAGGTTCGACAGAACTTAACCAACGTCGTTAGTCCGTGGTTAAACCACTTAAGCAATAGATTGACTCGTTGGTAAAAGAGGTACATTTGAATTTTAGAGGAAATTAAGTCATGATTCACGATTCCCTAAAATTTATAAGAATTGCTCACTTCTCTTTTTGTCCTTTTTATCTTTAAGAAGCTACAGACAACACACAATATCATTCAATAATACATAAAACATAATATCATTCAACTAAACATTACAACACATATAATATATAATAGTAAAAAAAGGAAAAGGAGAGAACACTTAATTATCTACTACAATTTTCACCCTTCGAAACTTGCTCAGGTCAAGTACTCTTTTTGTCTTTACTTTCAGCCTACCAAGTCGTCAAGCTAGCGAACTTTCCTTTCAACCTTGAATGATTTTCTAGACGTCACTTTGTATTTTCACCAAGGAATAGAAGAGGAAGCAACCTGCGCCAAAAGTCTTTCCTTCAAGGATACACTCAGGTAGAGAAAAGAACAGCAAATACACTAGGGAAAAGATAAAGGAAGAAGATGTCGTCAATCTCTTCTCAAGAAGAAGTGAACGGGTGGAAGGTGGAAGATGGAGGAGATGGAGAGTATGACTGCGAACAGTGTTGGGACGAAGGAGGAGGAGCGTAAGCTTTCATGGCTAAGGGACTCCTTTTATTGACTGAGGGAGTGGCAGTTCCTCAACTAGCAGTTATTAGAGACGTGGTGCACATCTGGACATGTAGGATTGTTCTATGCAATCCCACTTTCTTTCCTTGTCAATCTACGTTCTTCATGATCAAGCATCTACTAAATTGAATTTCTCAACTCTAACTCTCACATGAATTTCCCTACAATTGCTCATCAAAGAAACACCTTTCTGTGAAGCAAGTCACATTACAGGGAAAATAATTCATCATATTTTATCATCCACTACAGTTGTATTTGCTATTATATCCATAAAACTCATTGCACAGAAAAAGCAATACTCAAGTTTGTTAGTAAACTGGATTACCAATGGAGTAAGTTTGTTAGTAAATGTCTTTACCCACAGACTTTGTAATTTAGACATGAATTGTGATTTCTTCTGTGAGTTAACTAATTTACTAGCAAACTAAGTCATCGATCATCATTGCATCATTTCCTTTTCAGTAAACAATCGCTAATATATTCATATATAATTTTCACAACTTAAAACTTAATTCATGCATTAATAAAGTGAATAAACATGCATAATGCATAAAAACATAGTTAACCTTTCAATGATCATTATCCAATGTAAAATGCAACTAGAACTCAATAAAATGCATGAATTAACATCTACACAATACACACTTTTGAGCTTGAACAAGTCCTCCATACTTAAGTTTTGCTAGTCCCTTAGCAAAATTCTAAAGTAAGACTATAAAAACTATGAAAATAATAAAAACAACTAAGTAAAATTAATTAAAACTATACTAGGCCACTTTCGTAGGGAACACAACTACACTTAGCAAGTACAGCAAGCCTTTAAACCCCTAGGCTACCTTAGTGGTGGAGTTGTGTCTCCAGAGGGTTTTCAGTGGACACACCACAAAGTCCAAATAAAAAGAAATAAAAAGGAGTGAGAGGAAATATAATTAAACAAAGCATTGTCTGAATCACATACTGCTATGAAAATCTCTAGGGAATGAGGTGGCTCAACTTTACAACACTCCCTCTCCTTGCCCTTGAATTGAATAGACTCTCCTTAAAATGTGAATAAGAAGTCACCCATTCATAAGAACCATCTGCCTTATGTAAGCAAGAAAAAATCACACATTCTCCACCCTCAATCAAAGAAGTAGATCATTTAAAATCGGCACACATCTTACCAACAAAAGGGGTAATCTAAGATATTCCCTTCCTTCCTAAAAGATATTAGAAAATGCTTCAGTTGGTAGACAAGGGATAAGATAGTTAATATACCATCACTCAAAATGTTCGATTGTTAATAATATTCCACTTCACCCTCACATCCCAAGTGACTTCGAATATCCCCTTTTTCTACCCCAAATTGACATTGATTCTTTGGTTTCCTTTTTGATGTTTTTCTTTTTCTCTTTTTTCTTTTTTCTTTTTTTTTTCTTTTTTTTCAACATAACTGCCTTTACAGCAAATGCAACTACAAAGATTAACCAATGACCCTTAATTGGATAGCAATAACACCTTATATCTCCATAACCTAATTCCCATAGAAACTCCATGGCATATTAAAGCTTATATCCTTGTTACATTCCTCTACATATCCTCTAACTTAGAGAAGTTTGGGAGATATCCTAGAATAATCCTTACCAAAATAAAAGAAATGTCATGAATAAATCATTTTTGTGGTGACACTCAGCATAGTTTTATCTTTCCACACAAATGGGATAGTGAGAAAAGAAAATAATTGTTTCAGAAAAATAAGGTTAGCAAGGCATTAATTCAAATAAAATAGGAAGACTCAACCCGTTGCACATTTAATTTAAAACCTATCTCCTCTATGGGCAACAAGTTACTTTGAATTTGGCTTTGGAGATTCTCCTTTCAAAATATGATAGGGGTCTTCCCATTAATCCTAATAGCAACACTTGAAACTTACATTCCTTCAAGTTTGACCTCATCATAAAAACATAAAAACCAACGAGAAAATCAACAAAATTATCAAAAATGTCTGAAAATTTAAAATTTTTAAAACTTTAAAATTTTAGCATGCCCTACCACCTATACGTAAACTTTGCATTGTCCTCAATGTAAATGGAAAAGTTCAGTATAGAAGAGTGAAAATATGATACACAATTAAAAATATGACATAATAAGCATACCCCTGATATCTATCTTGAAAATTTGATGCATGTTGAATAATAGAGAATGCATTAAACTCGACCAAATGAATCATACTAAATTCAAGAGTAATGCTAAAGAAATTGAGTGCAATTGCAATACATCAGTAAAAAGTAAGGATAAAGGTGCAATATTTTTGGAATGAAAGAAACAGTATATTAAAAATGATAAAAATAGTATATATAAATATTCTTGTGGAGTTCTAGTGGTTCACAAGAAAGCTAGGTGGTTTATAAACAGATACCACCAAACTGCAGCATTAATGGCTTAAGTTGAGTGGTGTTGCTCATCCCCTCCATGAGCTAAATGCCCATCAAGTAGGTGGGGATTCTGAACAGATTGGCTTGGAAGAGTACCCTTGTTTCTTAAATTGAGTAAATTAGATATTTGACTCAATTGGGTCTCGATTCTTTTAATGGCTTGAATATGAGCAGCAATTTGAGAATTAGATTTTAAGGCTGTTTCTACTCTTTGCGTTAAATGTGTTAATTGCCTTTCAATATTTTGATCATTAACTTATTGATTTTGATTAAGATTTAATGAATTATTGTTCATTGCATTTTGTTCAATAAACGATTGTCCTACAAACTGATTCGGTTGTTGTCTTGAGTTTCTCCATGAGAAGTTAGGATGGTTTCTCCATCTAGCATTATAAGTAGGATTAAAATTAGAATTATTACGTTGATTATAGAATAAATCATTAACATCTTCAGATTCATGCAAAATAGGGCATTCCTCCACTACATGACCTATAGCATAGCAACCTATACACTTAGGAATGCTAAGTTCAACCTTCTGTTTAATTTGTAATTCATCAAGTTTATGCATTAAATTAGCCATTTTAGCTTCTAATGTGATATATGGTTCAACAACATGTACTCCCCTAGACACAAAAGTTTGTTCTTAATTTACTTCAGCAGCACTTTCCCATTGTACAGTTCTTTTAGCTAAGTCTTCTAAAAATTTTCAAACATTATCTATTCCTTTGTTCAAAAATCCATCTTGACTTAAAGATTCCAGAAGTGCTTTTATTTGATAATCGATTCATTCATATATAGTTCTGATTTGGGTGACTTTTCTATTCCATGATGTGGACATTGAGCTAGGAGATCATGAAATCTTGCAAAGTATTTCCAAAAAGGTTCTCCTAGTTTTTGTTTATAATTTAAGATTTCTTTCTTTCTTTTGATAGTGACATGCATAGGATAATATTTTCCTAGAAATTTAGAACAGAATTGATTCCAATTAGTAATGAAATTTGGTTGTAAACTATATAACCATCTTTTTACAATATCTTTTAAAGTAAAAAGCATATGTCTTAATTTAATGGCATTAACAGACATGTTGCGTACTTTCATCATGTTGCAAACTTCATTAGATTCTTTTAAAACCAATAAGCATCCTCTATTTGAAATCCATGAAAGTTTGGTAGCTAGTTGATATAATTGGAATTTAATTCAAACATGTCATTGACACATTCAGAGAGTGTTATGCAAGACAGTTCATCTATTAAGTTAGGATAAAACATGTTACCTATTGTTGGTTCTCTAGGTTGTTCCTATTGTGGATTAGCCATGATTGTTCTTTTCTTAAGTGTACGGACTAACCTATGAGATGAATCTCTAGACCAAACTGACACACAACATTTAAATATAAAGTAAAATTTACTTGTGTACCATCATTGTGTGAGTTTTGACTCCTATTCCACTTTGCTATGCAATAGGTGTATCTATTTACAATAATATTGTAACTGTAGTAAATGGTGTATGAAACTCAAAAACTAATATATAATTGTAATAAGAACTCATAGTTTTGAATATAGTACAACAGAGAGTCTTTGAAATAAAGTAAAACATTACAGATGTTCAACTGAGGATTTTTGAGATAACCCGCGGGTAAGGGTCGTTGGTTAATTGGTATACCAACGAACTTACGTCGTTGATTAACAGAAAGTACTAGGTGCATAATTGCACTGTGTTTACATAGGGAATTAAATCATGCACCCACATTATAGAAATAGGCACAGATTGTTGATGAATAAGTTCTACTTCTAAACCTCTATCTGATAGTTGAATCTTGTAATAATACAGGTTATCTCATGCACTGTAAATAAGAGTGTCTCCATTGATTAAATAGAATACTCTAATCCTTCCCTCAAATGGGCAGGCTGTCTAAGATCTTTCAACTGTAATTCTATGTAGACCCTACTCCATTCCCATCTATGCAGACCCTACTCCATTCCCATTTGTCAATGTTCTTTACTCTCAAAATTTCAAATTTTAGCTCATTATCCCATCATCGAATCAAGCTTAGAGATGCAAGTTCCCCAATATTTCTTCCAAATAAAGCTAACTCAACTATGTCATAAAATAAAATTGTCATTGCACCCATAGGTTGTGGGATTGGTAAGAGCTTCATTGATTCATCTTCAATATTGATGGCAATGATTGTGAGCTCATTAATGTATTGAAGTGTACAACTGATTATGAAATAAATAATATCATCAATGATTACATGGTTTCTATTGTTCATTGGTCTTCCTCCAAAATGAACTTCTCTAACTGTTTGCCATTGATTTTTGTTAAAATGATAGACCAATAGGTACTGCCAATTAGCCTAGATCCCAGTAGGTTCCTCCCAACAAAAAAGTTTGTGCAAAAACCTTTTATTAGTTCCCTTAAATGTTAGAGTTGCACCTGAATCAAGTAAAATATGTTTCTCTCTATTTGGGTTTGGGATGCTCAATTCTATATCTGTAACAAGATTTTCTATCCCAATGTCAGCCCTGTAAAAATAGAAGTCTTCATGAGCTCTGTAAATGATTAACCTACCATCACATCCTAAAATATGGTGAATTCTCTCTAATGCTGTAGGTGGAAATCCCACCTTAGAGTCTATTTCATGATATAAGTATTTCCCTGGAAGTGCATCAAACTAAATCACTTTAGTAAAATTATTTCTCATTTTAAATGCTTGTAGCAAACAAAAGTAATGCTCTGAAATGAATGTATATATGCCCTCGCATATGCAACTCAATTTGCATATTTCTTTCGCTAAAAAATAGGTCAATACCTCTTGCAATACATCTATTGAAATCTTCATTTGCTTTTTATAATCCAAATTGCACAAAAACAATACATTCAGTTAATTGATTAGTCAGAAAAAGTATCAAATATTCATGAAGTAAACGTGCAATATTCAGATATTAATATGTTTAGAATAAATGCAAACATTGTAAAATTAATTTCCTTGAAATTTCGCTATTAAAGATTACCAACGAAATTAGCTCATGATTTAAGAGGTTTACCAATAGACTACTCTGTTGGTAAACAAATGATCCACTACTTAACATTGAATCAATAATACCCGATTACAACTAGAAATACCCAATAAGTCGTTTGTTGATTAACCCTTATTCCACGACTCGTTGCTACTATTCGTCTTCTGCAATGCACGAGTGCTATGACTTCTTCCTCCAACCCTCCACCAACAGTTCCATCTTCAGCTTACGCTTGGATCACAATGCTAAACTTTGAAAAGTTCACTCTGGTTGCAGCTACATGGCTTGAAGAAGGAAAGAGGAAGAGGAATAGGACAGAACGAGAACAAGAACTGAAAGACGTGGAAGAAGACATGGCTGAGTGCATTAAATTGGGTATGGAAGCTTCCACAAATGTTCCTACTTTTTTGAAAAATAAAATTTCTTACTACATCAAAAAAGAGTCAATGCAAGAGAGAGCACTTCGCCCTAGAAATGAACTAACTCAGACTCTCTTAACTAAGAAGTGCCACTTATGGTTCCATAGGGAGATATACTGTTTGGCTACAGGTAAACCCATTTCATATAGAGGAAAAGTTAATTTATCAAGGTCGTGGCAAGTAACAAAGAGGAGGTCCCTTTCTAGTGAGGAATGGATCAAATTGTTAAGATTCAATGATTTCAAACTTGCTTCAGTAGACTAGCATCTAACCAGTTGAATGCAAAAAAAGACCCGATAGAAGATATTAAATGATATACAATACTGGCTTGAGATGTTTAAAAATAAACTACATGAAGAATTTAATTTCCTTCCCACAGAAGTAGTGAAGGCCATTGATGAACAAACTGAAAAAGTGGTGAAGGATGAGTATGCTATAAGACCAAAGAACGAACTAGCCCAAAAGATTGTCCATGCTAGGGCTGAACTTTGGTTCATGAAAGCCTTATATTTTATCACCATTCATGATTTGAATAGATCAGTTGTGATGAAAGATGTTTTTGCTAGTCTTCTAGATAATGTAGATGAGAAAGAACAGTTTGAGTTTTTCATCCAGCATTATCTTGCTCTAGGAGAAGGCCAAGAGGTGGCTAAAATAGCTGCCCAAGTTGACTTATATGATTGGAAGAAAAGTATGGTTGAAAAAACCTCAATTCAAGTCGAGTTTGCCAATTTTGAATAGGTGGCAATAAAGATTGAGCCACAAGAATTTGATGAAGTTGTTCCCTTTACCAGTGAAGAAATAACTATTCCCTTAGTAGCACAAGAGGGAAACAGACAAGAAGAAGAAGAAGACGAAGAATAGGAGAAATATACAAAAAAGACGAGAAAAGATAGAAAAAGAAGAGACAAATGGAAGCGAAGAAGATATTACGCTTGGGGATTATCTTCAATGATATAAGAAGAAAACTTCTTTCTCCTCTGATATATCTACTCTTGAAGATATCCCCCCCTATTCTGGAGGTTGAAGAACAGGTGGCTTTTCAAGTAAGAATTAAATTTTCAAGTTGACCACTAATTTCACTTTCATATTAACTTAAATATTCATAGCTCATTTTATCCTCTAAATTTGATTTTCAGGAACAAGAGCTTCAGGTGGGACTAGCTGCTCCCACATTTGAATTGCAGGACATTGAGGCAGTTGAGAAAACCATTAATGAAGATATTATTTTTGCTTCAAAAGAGGTTCTGGTAAAAATTTTAAAAATAAGAAATTTCTCTTTCAGTTCAATTCTATTAGTTTATAACCTCCTCTTAATTTTTTTATAGGATGCTCAAACAAAAATTCTTTCTCCCAAGAGAGTTCAAAGGGAAGTTGGAGGAATGCTAGAGAGTCCTCATTCACACAATCAGCATTTCAATAGTACAGAGCAGCCAGAGAATGCTATTGAACAAAGATATGGAACTAGTGGAGTTGAAGATATTTTTGCTACTGAAGAAACTCCACAGAATATGCACAGAGAGCTTATAATTTTTTTGCCAACCATTATAAAGAAGGTGAAGGAATTACTACCACTTCAGCACAATCATCCTCAAAATTTTCTAATCCTACCCAAACTGAAGAGAGTAATTTGGTTTTCTTTAGGAACCAAGAAGCTTATTCTCTCTTTCAGTAAATTAAGGGATATGATGTCTTGTTTAGCAGGCTAGTAGACTTTGATTTTATGGATGAAATCAAAGGGTTACTAAATTTCCAAGGCTTGCTAAGAATCATCCCAAGCACAGGTGGTAATCTCAAGGTGGAAAATCTAATTCCCGCCTTCTATGCTAACTTGCATCTAGAGGATAGTGTCTATACTAGTAATGTTATAGAGATTGACTTACATTTAACACCTGAATTTGTGAATGACTGCTTAGGCTTGAAGAATGAGGGTATAGAAATTCTTGAATCTACTACCATTGTAGAATACTCAGAGCAAGATACGAAGAATTGTTTGGCCATCAACCTTCAAATAAATCTATTCAACAGGCTGAAGCAATTAAAAGACAAAGCTCATATGATTACACTAATTTTGATCAAATCCATATATCAAAGGCATGGTCATGATTTGGAACTGTCAACCTTTGTGAAAATTGCAACATATGCTGTATTGAACAAAATTCAGGTGAACTGGTATAAGGTGTTTATCTCTAAGATTTCCAATATAAAGAAGAAATTATTCTATGGTGATCTTATCTACTAGCTAGTGTCTAGATCCTATGATTTGTCTTCATGGTTTGTGAAGAAGTTGAAATCTAGAATCTTAATTGCTAAAGACCTTAAGCAGCTATCTATGGAAGATAATCTCTCTCCACAAATTCCTCAAAATGAATCGTCTTCTTCACATCAGAGAACACCAATCTCTCTCTTAGACAAGGTGGATATTGTGCTTCAGGAAATTGGGAAGCTAAAAGAGGATCTAGCAGAATTAAAGTCCAAGTTTCTTGATATTTAAAATTTAAATGTTCTCATTTGTAATTCAAACTCTTAGAGAGAAAAACTCTCATCTGTGAACGATTGAATGTTTGTAATTAACTCTTAAATGTTTTCAGTTTATATTCGGTGTTGTGTTAGATTTAACTTATAGTTTTGTGGTTTTTTATTTTTAAACCACATAAATTATGGAATAATCTTCAATCACACTCTAGATAATTAATGTCTTTCTATTTTACTAAACCTAAACTTAAAAATAACACAATCTGGTGAACAGAGCCACAAATGACTCAAAATACAATAACCAACGGGGATGGTCCATTGGTAAACAGGTTAACCCACAAACTTACTCTGTTAGTAAACAGGTTTACCCATGAACCTACCTTAGGATAGATCAAGGCAATGAAATTATACACCCTAAATAAATACTTAGATAACATAGTAAGGCTTAATATATTATATAACGTATAAATCTAAAAGTTTCTTTATATATATATATATATTTTGTATTTTTATATATATATATTTTTAATCTTCTTCTAAGCTAACAATCTCTATATCTTTCCTATCTGAATATCTTAGAAAATGTTTTAATCTTTGACTGTTAATCTTAAAAATCTCATGGCTTTGAGGGTCCTTCAAATCTATTGCTACATATGGATAAACATGCTTGATAATAAACAGACTAGTCCATCTGGATTTTAATTTTCCTGGGAAGGAGTGTAGTCTTGAATTATATAATAAAACTTTCTATCCTATTTCAAACACTGTGTAAAATTCTATCATCATGTTGTGCTTTCATTCTTTCCTTAGCTATTTTTGAACTTTCATAAGTCATGTTTCTTAATTCTTCTAACTTCACTAACTGCACTTGTCTATTACTTTCTATTGTTTTGATATTTAAATTCAGTTGCTTAAGTGCTTATAATACTTTATGTTCTAATTCCACAAGCAAATGATAAGTCTTTCCATACACTAATTTATATGGAGTTCCCAATATTGTCTTATAAGCTGTTCTACATATCCAAAGAAAATCATCTAATTTATCCGACCAGTCTTTCCTAGTGGTGTTTACTACCTTTTCTAAAAAAAATTTAATTTTCTTATTAGCACTTTCAACTTGTCCACTAGTTTGAAGATGGTAAGGGGCAGCTAATACCTCATACATCAAAGACTTCTACTTCTTGGATTGGATTTAATGGCATCATATTCCTTTTTGCAATTCTACCTATTTTTTGGCATTGAACACATCTTTTACAATATTCATAAGCATCTTTGAACAAAGTCGGTCAATATAGGCCACTGTGAAGCACATTTAATGTTGTCTTTTTAGCTCCAAAATGTTGTCCACTAGGTTGGTCATGACAAAATGATAACACTTGTTGAGTTTCAGTTTCTGGGATACATCTCCTCATTATCTGGTCAGGACATTGCTTAAAAAGGTAAGGGTCATCCTAAAAGAAAAATTTAACCCTAGACAAAAATACTTTTTTGTCTAAACTAGACTAATCATGTGGTAATAAGCACATAGCTAAATAATTAACTATATCAGCATACCAAGGACAAGAATTCAATATAAACATTTGCTCATCTGGAAATGTGTCATCTATTGGCGGATTGGAAAGATATGATGCATCTAACCTAGACGTATGATCTGCAACAGTGTTTTTACAACCTTTTTTATCTTTGATTTCTAGATCAAACTCTTGTAACAATAGAATCCATCTAATAAGTTTTGGTTTAGCATCCTTTTTTACTAATAAGTACTTAAGTGCTGAGTGATCAGTGTAGATGATAGTGTGACTACTTATTGGATATGATCTAAATTTTTCTAAGGCAAATACTATTGCTAGAAATTCTTTTTCAGTTACACTATAATTCATTTGTGTTTCATTTAATGTCTTACTAGCATAATAAATTACTCTTAGAAGCTTATCTGATTTCTAACCCAGTACTGCACCTAAAGCATAGTTTGGTGTATCACACATTAACTCAAAAGGTTGGGACCAATCTGGTGCATAAACTATAGGTGAAGTAGTAAAAGTTTCTTTTAAAAAGTTAAAAACTTTTGTACACTCCTCATTAAAATCAAATTTTGCATCCTTAATTAACAACTAAGTTAAAGGTCGAGCAACTTTACTAAAATTTTTAGTAAATCTTTTATAAAAGCTAGCATGTCCTAAAAATACTCTTATGTCTTTAATTTTTTTGGAATAGGTAAATTAGATATTAATTCCACTTTTGCTTTGTCAACTTTTATCCCTTCAACAGAAATAATGTCCTAAAACTATTCCTTGTTTAACCATAAAATAACATTTTTCCCAATTCAATACTAACTTTTTATGTTCACATCTCTCTAACATTTTTTCTAAATTACTTAAACACTTTTCAAATGATTCTCCATTTATGGAAAAGTATCCATATACATTTCTAAAAAGTCATCTATAAAGTCTGTAAATATGCCTATCATACATCTTTGAAATGTAGCTGGTGCATTATATAGTCCAAAAGGTATATGACTAAAGGCAAATCTTCCTAAAGAACATGTAAAAGTTATTTTCTCTTGATCCTCAAGTGCAACTGGGATTTGATAATAACCATCTAGGAAGCAATAATATTCATACTCTACTAGTTTCTCTAACATTTGATCTATAAAAGGCAATGGAAAATGATCCTTCCTAGTTGTTGCATTAAGTCTTCTATAATCAATACAAACCCTCCTACCTGTTTAAACTCTAGCTAGAACTAATTCTTTACTATCATTTTCTACAACTGTTATCCTAGATTTCTTAGGTACTACTTGCATTGGACTAACCCAAGAGCTATCAAATATAGGATAAATTATATCATTATTTAACTATTTCAGAATTTCTTTTTTAACCTCTTTAATATTCAGAATTAGTCTTCTCTGTGAGTGCCTCACAGGTTGAATTTCATATTCAAGATTAATCCTATGTTGACAAATAGTTGAACTTATACTTTTGATATCTGTCATCTGTCATCCTATTGCTTCCTTATGCTTTCTTAACATTTTTAAAAGATTTTTTACTTGTAATAATGTTAAATTAGAAGCAATAATGACTGGTAGAGCTTCATTTTTTTCTAAAAATGCATATTTTAAATTTTCTGGAAGTGGTTTCAATTCTAGAATAGCATGTTCTGAAGTTGAAGATTTGTTGTTACTTTCAAATTTTTCTTTGTTTATGTCTATAATTTCTACTTGCTCATATATTTTCTCCTCTAAATTTCCTCATTTGATATTACATGCTCTTCATTTTTATCAATAACATGATCAAATTCCTCTACATCTAAATCTTCATCTATTTTAAAAGTTTCCATCAGATTAACTTTAAATTTTTTAAATTGGAGCTCTTTAAGATTTTTCTTAACTCTATTAAAGATATTTAATTCTAACTTTTGATCTCCCCAAGCTAATTCCATCCAATCATTTCTACAACTTATGCAAGCATCTACTATAGCTAGAAATGACCATCTTAAAATAATTATAACTTGATCTTGGATTTTATTTGTAGCATTTGTTTCCATTAGAATAAAATCAACATGGTAGACAAATTCCATAACCCTCACTAAAATATCTTCCACTTTACCTAAGTGTATTCTTATGGATTTATCTGCTAGCTGAATGACTATTCTAATAGGTTTGATATTGTCCAATTTTAATTTATCATAAATAGAATTAAGCATAACATTGATTCCAACTCTTAAGTCTATTAACACTGTATTAAAATAACAATCTCCTATATAACAAGAAATAACAGGAGGTAAAGGATTAATTAATAGAGAGCTCACTTCTTCAGCTAAAATGTCTTTCTTAATATTTTCCTCCTTCTATTCTTAGTACAAAGAGTTTTAAGATATTTAGTGTAAGAAAGAATCTACCTAATAATCTCTAACAATGGAATATTGACTTTAACTTGTTCAAATATTTTACTAATTTGTTCCAATTCTTGTTTCTTACCATTTCTCATTCTGTGGAAATGGAAAATGATTTTCATTTGATAACTTATCTTCATTTTTAATGTCTTTCTTAATATTACTACTTTCAACTTCTTCACTGTTTTCAGATTCTTTACTATGGTTGATTTCCTCCACTTCTGCATTAGGTTTGTTTTCTGAATTAAATTCTACATCAATTTCTTTTTTGTCTGTAAAATTATCGTTTCCTGTTACATTAACATTTTCTTCGTTATATCCATCTTTAGGGCCTTTATAACTTATACCAGATCTTAATATAATACTTACATCTTTTGGTTCTTCTTGTGAAATATTGTCTAGTTCAAAAAGATTAGAATTAGATGAATTTCATCTAGCTTCTCCATATGATTAAATGATGTTATATCACAACATTCAATTTGCTTAGTTACTTCTGTAAATTGAACATTATCTTCTACAAGATTAACCTCTTGATTAGTTTGACTTTCTATTGTTGTTGACAAATTTAAATAGTTAACATTTTCGTATTCATTCAACGTTCTACTCTCTTCTAATGTCTGTAATGAATTATCTATTTTGTCCTTTAGTTATTCTACTTTTAAGGATATGTTTTGCATATAATTTTGATCATTCAACATATTATGATTACAATGTAAATAGAAATTTTGTATCTCTAAATTGTCATGATTCTCACATAAATTATAGTTGTCATTCCGGTTGTAATTATCTTGAGGATGAGCACTAAGCTTTTCTAAATTATGTTGAGAAGGGTATGCATTAAGTTCCATAGGTGAACAATCATCTTGAATATAATTAAAATAATTATAATCCCCATAACTAGATCCTGGAATAAACCTACAATCACCCCAATATGAGTTATATGAGTCCTATTTAGAATTTCAACCCCAAAAAGTACTACACTACTATAAAATAGAAATAAAGCTTTCAGATAAAATTTACTAACATAAGAACTAACAATTAATGCAAAGAAATTCTACGGCAATCCCAATCACACCAAATTAACAAAAACTAGCAACAATTGAAAGAAATAAATCTCCGGCAATGGTGCCAAAAACTTGTTCAAACTTTTTTTTTGGAATAATTAATAATTAATATGTGTTCGATATATTTTAATTTCACTGCAAGTGCACAGGTTTAGATGTAATTAGTGTGTAAATACGGATTTGTCCACAGAGATTATTAGGTTGGTATTTTATTAAATTCGTGTGCTACAATTACTAGAATAATTAATACTAAAGCAATGTCAGAGTTGCTCTATCTCAAATAATTACTTAAGTTGTTCTTTAATTAATTCTCATATCTATAATTTTCAGAGAAATTTCATTAAATTTAATTATGTCTTCACTTAAGCTATTTGGATTTAAAAGAGGCTTTTAATAAATTATCTGGATTTTTCACTAAAAGACTTAAGCAATTAGGTTTTAATTCCAAATACTTAATCTTCCTTAATTCTGAAATATATTGTATTTCTATTTGCATGCACTTGAGTCTAATTTAATTAAAATGCAATAACCCACGGAATTAGTCCATTGATAAACGTCTTTACCAACGAACCTACGCATTGATTAATCGCTCAATAGGCTCAACAGAACTTAACTAACGCCATTAGTCTATGGTTAAACCACTTAAGCAATGGACTAACTCGTTGGTAAAAGAGGTACATTTGAATTTTAGATGAAATTAAGTCATGATTCATGATTCCTAAAATTTATAAGAATTGCTCACTTCTCTTTTTGTTCTTTTTATCTTTAGGAAGCTATAGACAACACATAATACCATTCAACAATACATAAAACGTAATATCATTCAACTAAACATTACAACACATATAATATATAATAGTTAAAAAAGGAAAATGAGAGAACACCTAATTATGTACTGCAATTTTCACCTTTCGAAACTTGCTCAGGCCAAGCGCTCTTTTGGTCTTTACTTTCAACCCACTAGGTCGTCAAGTTGGCAAACTTTCCTTTCAACCTTGAATGATTTTCTAGACATCACTCCATATTTTCACCAAGGAACAGAAGAGGAAGCAACTGGCGCCAAAAGTCTTTCCTTCAAGGATATGCTTAGGTAGAGAAAAGAACAATAAATATACTAGGGAAAAGATAGAGGAAGAAGATGTCGTCAATCTCTTCTCGAGAAGTGAACAGGTGGAAGGTGGAAGATGAAGGAGATGGAGAGTATGACTACGGATTGTGTTTGGATGAAGGAGGAAGAGCGTAAGCTTTCATGGCTAAGGGACTCTAATTGACTGAGGGAGTGGCAGTTCCTCAGCCAGTAGTTATTAGAGACGTGGTGCACATCTGGACATGTAGGATTGTTCCATGCAAGCCCACTTTCTTTCCTTGTCAGTCTACGTTCTTCGTGATCGAGCATCTGCTAAATTGAATTTCTCAACTCTAACTCTCACATGAATTTCCCTGTAATTGCTCATCAAAGAAACACCTTTTCGTGAAGCAAGTCACATTACAGGGAAAATAATTCATCATATTTTATCATCCACTACAGTTGTATTTGCTATTATATCCATAAAACTCATTGTACAAAAAAAGCAATACCTAGGTCCATTAGTAAATTGGATTACCAATGGAGTAAGTTCATTAGTAAATGTCTTTACCCACGGACTTTGTAATTTAGACATGAATTGTGATTTCTTTTGTGAGTTAACTAATTTACTAGCAAACTAAGTCATCGGTCATCATTGCATCATTTCCTTTTCAGTAAACAATCGCTAATATATTCATATATAATTTTTATGACTTAAAACTTAATTCAGGCATCAATAAAGTGAATAAACATGCATAATGCTTAAAAACATAGTTAACCTTTCAATGATCATTATCCAATGCAAAATGCAACTAGAACTCAATAAAATGCATGAATTAACATCTATAAAATACACACTTTTGAGTTTGAACATGTTTCAAGGAGAAGGAAGTAATTGCATGCTCTTTAGAAGTGATGTCTCTAAAGAGTCTCCTTGAAGTGATGTCTCAAGGAGGAGAGGCAACAGCATACTCTTTAGAAGTGATGTCTCTAAAGAGCTTCCTTGAAGTGATGTCTTAAAGAGAAGGAGGTAATAGCCTGCTCTTTAGAAGTGATGTCTCTAAAAAGTCTCCTTGAAGTGATGTCTCAAGGAGAAGGAAGTAATTAAAGCATGCTCTTTAGAAGTGATGTCTAAAGAGTCTCCTTGAAGTGATGTCTCAAGGAATGAAAATTAAGAATGCAAACCCTTTAGAAGTGTTGTTTCTAAAGAGTCTCCTTAAAGTGATGTCTCAAGGAATGAAAATTAAGAATGCCCCTTTAGAAGTATTGTCTCTAAAGAGTCTCCTTGAAGTGATGTCTCAAGGAATGAAAATTAAGAATGCGAACCCTTTAGAAGAATTGCCTCTAAAGGGACTCCTTGAAATATTGTCTCAAGGAGAGGAAATTAAAAGATGCAAACCCTTTAGAAGTATTGTCTCTAAGGGGCCTCCTTGAAGTATTATCTTTAAAGAGCCTCCTTCAAGTATTGTCTCAAGGAGGGGAATTAAAAGTGCAAACCCTTTAGAAGTATTGTCTCTAAAGGGTCTCCTTGAAGTATTATTTCAAGGAGGGGAAATTAAAAGATGCAAACCCTTTAGAAGTATTGTCTTTAAAGGGCCTTCTTGAAGTATTGTCTCAAGGAGGGAAATTAAAAGTGCAAACCCAAATGGCCTGTTTGAAGTATTGTCTCAAGGAGGGGAAATTAAAAGATACAAAGGAGTATTGTCTCAAGGAGGGGAATTAAAAGTGCAAATCCTTTAGAAGTATTGTCTTTGAAAGGCCTCCTTGAAGTATGATCTCAAGGAGGGGAAATTAAAAGATGCAAACCCTTTAGAAGTATTGCCTCTAAAGGACCTCCTAGAAGTATTGTCTCAAGGAGGGGAATTAAAAGTGCAAACCCTTTAGAAGTATTGTCTCTAAAGGGCCTCCTAGAAGTATTGTCTCAAGGAGGGGAATTAAAAGTGCAAACCCTTTAGAAGTATTATCTCTAAAGGGTCTCCTTAAAGTATTATTATCTCAAAGAGGGGAAATTAAAAGTGCAAACCCTTTAGAAGTATTGTCTCTAAAGGGCCTCCTTGAAGTATTGTCTCAAGGAGAGAAAATTAAATGCAAGATAGGAAATGAAAGTTGCTGGAGTTAAATGATTGAACATTAAAAGGTGTTGGGAATGAAAATTGCTTGAAACTAAATGACTGAAAATTAAATGGTGCTGAGAATGAAAGTTGCTAAAATTAAGCATGCATGGAATAAATAGTTTAGACAATTAAATTTTCAAGAAGTTAATCTTGTGTGAAATAAGGACTATTGGAAATTAAATTATCAAGAAATTAAAAGTGCATACAATGAAGATAATCGAAAATTAAATTAGCAGGAAGTAAAATTTCTATGAAACATAAACTGCTTGAAATTAGACTTGTAGGAGACTAGAAGGCATTGAAACATTTTATTGCAGGAAATCAAACTGACATAAAAGAAAGGTGGCTAAAAATTAGAATTCAAAATCAAAAGCTAGATGTTGCAAGCTAAAAATTAAATGCTAGTGGTTGAAAGTTGCAACCCAACAACTGAAAAGCATGTTATAATGATAGAAAAATAAGCAACTATGAATATTAGAGAGGTGTTGACCCCATGCTTAAAGGGGGGATGGAGCCGGCTTGCTGCCGGTAAGCCGCTTCAAGGAAGCGGCATTTGAACCCCAAAAACCCACATTTGGTAAAAAGTTGGGGGGATGGAGCCGGCTTGCCGCCGGCAAGCTGCCTCAAGGAAGCGGCACCCGGACCCCCAAAAACCCACATTTGGTAAAAAGTTGGGGGGATGAAGCCGGCTTGCCGCTGGCAAGCCGCTTCAAGGAAGCGGCACCCGGACATCCAAAAACCCACATTTAGTAAAAAGTTGGAGGGATGGAGTTGGCTTGCCGTCGGCAAGCCGCCTCAAGGAAGCGGAACCCGGACCCCAAAAACCCACATTTGGTAAAAAGTTGTGGGGATGGAGTTGGCAAGCCGCTTCAAGGAAGCGGCACCCGGACACCCAAAAACCCACATTTGGTGAAAAGTTGGGGGGATGGAGCCGGCTTGCCGCTAGCAAGCCGCTTCAAGGAAGCGGCACCCGAATCCCAAAAACCACATTTTCGTGCGAATGTTTGGGGGACCAGCTGGCTTCTGCCTGCCACGTAGCAGTTGTCGGTTGGCTACCCAAGAAGGCAGGTCGAATCAATCTGAGAAATACGCTGGGATTTAACCACGTAAATCTCGTAAATCCGTCAATTACGTGGACCGCGTAATCAAACCCGAATCACACCGCCTTCCATCTTCGGGTGCCCCCAAAGAAGGAAGGCAACCCCTTATAAAAGGAGAGCCCCCCCCCCCCCACATCGAAAAAAAGAAAGGAAGAAGGAGGCGGGAATTTGAAGAGGAAGGATTTTCGAAAGGCGGGATTTTCTCGGAAGAAGGCTGACACCCTCCAGAGAAGCAACCATCCACCGGTTCCGAAGGAGGAGAGTAGCTCGGGGCCCCGACGCCTTTTCGCCGTGCCGGAGCGAGGACTTCCGATCCCCATCGACGACCCCCCTACAGGTAAGTCCTTCCACCCTCGCCGTTTTATGTATGTTTTTACGACGCTTCGTCGAGCCCCGACCGCATAATGCCTTCCCTGTGCAGGGGAACGGTCGAAGGACGAACCCGGGCATCATTCTTTCGGAAACACGTCCGAAGGTACCGGTGGCCGCCCTCATGGCCGGGTTAATCCACCCGGCCCGGTCGAGCTCAATTCACTCGTGACCCTTCTGTCGGGTCTTTTTACTTGGAAACTCTAAGTTTCCCAGTAGGCTTTATGAATTTTCATCCGACCTCCAC
>JAMKPZ010002943.1:0-34816 GCA_024699675.1 Amphibolis antarctica
CTATTCACAACGAGAAGGAATTGATTACAATGAGGTATTTGCTCCTGTTGTGCGTCATATCCATTAGAGTGCTTTTGTCTATTGTTACAACACAGAATCTCGAGTTAGAACAATTGGATGTAAAGACGGGCATTCTTACATGGTGATTTAGATGAAAATATCTGGATGGAGCAACCAATAGGTTTCGTGGTAAAGAATAAAGATGATTGGGTGTGCAAATTGAATAAGTCTCTTTATGGACTTAAACAGTCACTACGACAATGGTACAAGAGATTTGATGCATTCATTATCAAAATTGGTTTTAGCCGCAGCAATTATAATTCATGTGTGTATGTTAGAAATCTTGATGATAACACACATATTTATCTGCTTTTGTATGTTGACAATATTCTCATAGCTGCAAAGAATATTGATGTAATTCAGGAGCTGAATGGCAAATTAAAATCTGAATTTGAAATGAAGGATCTTGGTCCAGCTGGAAGAATTCTTGGGATGGAAATCAGGCGTGATAGGAATTTTGGTAAGCTATTTTAAAATCAACAGAAGTATGTTGAAAAAATCCTTAACAGATTTGGTATGGCTTCTTGTAAAGCCATTGGCACGCCATATGACAGAAATTTGAAGTTATCCTCTACTATGTGTCCTGAATCTGAAGCAGATAAATTAGATATGCAAAAGGTTCCTTACTCTCACGCAGTTGGTAGTTTAATGTATGCAATGGTTTGTACCAGGCCTGATTTAGCATATCCTTTAAGCATTGTTAGCAGGTTCATGTCCAATCCGGGCAGGGAACATTGGAAAGCTGTGAAAAGGATATTTAGGTACTTGAAAGGAACTTCTGACATTGGTTTATTATATATAGCAGATTAGAATTGTACTTTGGTAGGTTATGCAGATTCTGACTTTGCAGGGGATGTTGATAAAAGGTCTTTATCAGGCTATGTTTTCACATTCGCAGATTCTATAGTGAGTTGGAAATCAACTCTTCAGCCCACTGTAGCGCTGTCTACTACTGAGGCTAAATATGTGACTTTGACAAAAGCTGTTAAGGAAGGAATCTGGATGAAAGGATTGTTAGGGGATTTGTGTTGGCACACAGATAAAGTAGACATCTACTGTGATAGTCTCAGTGCTGTTTGTCTCTCGAAGGACAATGTCTTTCACGGTAGAACAAAGCATATTGATGTGAAGTATCACTTCCTCAGGAATGAAGACAGGATAAAGATCAAGAAGATCAACACCCGGGACAACCTAGCTAATATGTTTACCAAAGGGGTTGTGGAGAGCAAGTTCAAGCATTGCTTGGACTTACTCAATGTCTACAGTTACTGCTAACCCTTATGGGTCATGATGGCTTCTCATTTGTTACAGGTGGAGCTTGATGAAAGACAAGGCGGAGATTTGTAAAGAATGTGCCTTTCATCTAGTTTGTATTTTTTGCTTGATAAGAATTTGTAACTTGATGTACTCAAGAGCATTGTTGGAATTTGGGCTATGAGTATAAAAGCCCAAATTCACCCATTTGAGGTAGTAAGAAGAAGCTTTTGTTCCTTGCTTCTTCTCCTTTGTATCCACCACCTCCATAGTGAAACCCACCTAGAGAGAGCCATCCGTGGAGTACCCATCAAAGGGGAACCACGTAAATCATTTGTGTTTGAATGCTCTTGATCTAGACGCCTCCTTCTTCCACTCGGCGAGACGAATCCAAGCTCAAGGCGCGCCGGTGACGAACACCCCCAAATCAGAGATTTTCTTCCTCGAATCTCTTCCAATTTCTTCTGGATTCATGGGGCTTTTGCTCTTGAATGTACAACAATATCATTACACAATTTCACGTCATTCTCATAGTTTTATTATTTCGATGGTGGAAGGACACTTCCTCATCCAGTTTTCATTGTTTTCTGCCCAAAAATAAGGTGGAGACTCCGTTCAACAAACCATCCACCCCACGTGGTGATGCGCTCACAAAATCACCTTTCAATTCTTTATACCTCAGTCCATTCGCTAGCTCTGTCGGCGGAAACCCATGGGCTTCCGGGTGTTAGCCGGATGAAAGAGAGGGTACAGACGGTAAGGGAGAGAGGGAGCTTACCTACAAGGAGTCATCGACGATGGTCAGAAGTCCTTGCTCCGGTGTGGCAAGAGGACGTCAGTGCTCTGAGTAGCTCTCCTCCGAATCACACCTTCAAAATGTCGGAACCAGCCCTCTTCGAAATGTCGGAACCAGCCCTCTTCGAAATGTCGGAAAACCTCGTTCTTCAGAATGTTGGAAAAAAGGTCCTCCTTTCATGGAACAGAGGGCCCTTTATATAGGGAATTACCTTCCGTTTTGGGTGATCCCATGATGGAAACTCTATGTACGTTTCGGTTTAATCTCGTGATCTATGTGATGGATTGATTGCGAGATTTAAGTAATTAAATCTTACCATATCTTTCCAATAGATTTGAATTATTACCCAAGCATCTAGCCGATAGCCATGACAAGTTGGTCGGTGGCCGAGTAAGGGAGATCGACGTGCATTAGGAATGTAGCCAAGGGTTTGGGGGAATTAGGTCATGGTGGAGAGCCGGGATTGTGCACTAGTTCATGATCCAGAGGCTGTGTACTCTACCCTGGAAGTCAAATTGAGCTTTTCCTATAGCCATCGTAACCTCACAGCACTTACCTTGCTTCCCCCTTCTGGACAATGGTACTTCCGCCATTGCATGCCTTGTATTAGCCGAAGTTCCGTATGGTCGGCCATTTTCTCTCCTTTGATGTCTATGAGCGTGTTGACGAGTGTACCTACATGTTGGTGGAAGAGTCTGGGATCGGTCACCGGGGTATTTTACCGGCGTACCGATGGGTGGCTGGATGATTTACCCGATCACCCAATAGGTGTTGAACACAAGCTTCAACACCAATAAAGTGGAACTTTGCCGGGGAGGAGTTTGGGGGAACCGGCTGCCAGTGGGTGGCCGGTTGATTTACCCGGCCGCCCAATAGATGTTAAGAATGGGGGTCAACAGAATGCCCCTCCCTAGGTGAGGTTGTTTGACCTTAGAGGAAGGAAACCGATGTCCTTGGGTTAAATGACCCTCCATGCCAAGGTGATAGATAATGCGAGGCTTCACACTTTGTGAACATCCATCGCTCATTACGAGTGAGATAGACTTTCCTAGAAGGTGCGGTGTGTCAAGAGAAGTCTTAAGAAGTTCAGAGAGGATGCACTCTGAACTATGATGGCTGGACTTACACTCCCAATATCTTAACCGAGAACTGCCATGATGGTGTGGACTCACACTTCTGGTCGCCTAACCAGAAGATGCCTTAGGGGGAGTTGGGCTTACACTCCCGATTACCTAACGGGGAGACGCCACAAAATGGGATGGACTTACACTTCCGGTGCTCTAATCGGAAGACGCCTTAAAAGGGGATGGACTTACACTTCCAGTTCTTTAACCAGAAGATGCCTTGTATGTACCGGCAAACTAAGTGGTTGAGCTGGAAAGCTCTCCCAGTTATTAACCAGCAGGTATTAGCCTCATGCAGGCATGTGTCATGTTTGTAGTCTAAAATCTATGTAGTTAGCGCAGGCAGTCGTCACATCACCTCCCCTTGATTTTCGGTTTGAATGGTTGCTCAACCGGTAGCCACCTTTTTGGTGCCAACATGCCGGGTAATCACGTTCAAGCACTTTTCATGTCACATCATGTCATGTCAATTTTTGCCTATAAAAGGGATGCAAGGGCACCCGCATTTCACCCCTCTTTGCGTGACTTGTGGCTCAGGTGAGGGCTTTTCGGGTCCTTCCTTTGGTTTTCTAGGTGGCAGCGAAATCCTTGCTCCTTTCTTCCCGGTTTCGCTGTTTGTCTATTCATCTTCTTCCCCATTTCCCTGATCTCATTTGGTTTTCCACCTTCCTCTCATTTCGCTATCTTCCTGCCTCGTCTTCCTCTTCCGATGCCTAGGACAAAACACGTCACGAGGCATGTCCAATGGACGGCTGTCGCCTCTCTCGACCCAGTGCGGTAGTGGCTCGAGACCCTGCCCCCAACACTTAGGGATTTACCGGTGGAAGACCTCGCCTATCTTGACCATGCGGAGGCTGTCCAATTGCAGGTGTCTTACCTGCTTATGGAAGGGGGTGTGACCCAACCTCTATCGATGCGCTCTCCTGATGGTGGTTGTTGAAGCGGCGTGGGGACCCTAGGGCCTCTGGTTCTTGTCTGTCGGAAGAAGGCGCAGAAGGCGAGGGGTTGGCAGAGGCTCCCTGCGAGGATTCGTGGTGGAGGACTCATTGCAAGATGTTGGTCAAGAGGTAATGGCTCCTCTCGGAATCTTTTGACATGCCACCGGCGAGGCCTGACGACACGGGATCAGATGCAGAGTCTATCCGCCTAGCCCTCCCGTGGCATTGCCCGGGTGCCGATTACGCTGAGGCGGCGGCTGAGGGTGTCTCGCCTCCCGACACCGATCAGGAGCTTGTGTTCCTCATGGACGATCGCCTTTGGGGAAGAAGTGTTTTGTATGGCAGGCCGACTGATGTTGACCGGTTGCCAGATGTGGAGCGGTTGTTCACTATGTAGGGGCTACTCCAGTTCATTCGCGATTATCGTCGAGTGGAGACCGTCCCCAACTTGGTCACCGAGATGTACTCCAACCTATTTGAGGTGGAGTCGCAACTTGTTCTCAGCTTCCGGACAAGTCCAACCGCACTTTCCGATGCACTCCTACTCAAGTTGCTCAGCCTCCACTCTACCGAGTTGGGCATCTTTGCCCCTTTGCCGAGCCTCCCTTGGAGTATTGACGACATGGGGACATTGGGACGTGATTAGCGTGGCAACTTACCACGCGACTTTCGCGATGGTATTTGGTTGCCAGGTGAACTAGGCGACGGTGGTCCGATGCCAGATGCGGAGCGTGGTCTACCCAGGTCGGCGGCCTCCTAGCCAACTACTATTCAGTGAGGCCATGGTCAAGTTGGCAAGCTTCCTGCATGTCTTGACCAGCTGCCAGAAGTTCCCGCTCCCGACCCGGCCCATCACGGTTGTCGATCTTAGCCGTTACGAGAGGCTCCCTTCTAAGTGGGCCAACTCGTTTACCGGGACGTCTAGTGGGCTGTCGATCGGGAGTCGGCTGACTGCTTCTACCGCTGCTTCGCCATTCGCGGGTGGAGTTTCGGGTCAAAGTGCGGCTGCCAGTGTGTCTACCATGGAGTCCCTGCTAAACTCCATGGATGACTGTTTGCACGGCGATGGACCGCTTGAGTGCCTTAGACGACGTCCTTGTGTGGCTGATGAACCACGAGGACCGGCTGGTCGGTTTGCTGGAGTGGATGGAGGCCCTGGAGATGGAACGGGAGCACCGGAGGTTTGAGCATCGGAGGTTCGGGCATCAAAGGGATAGTGACGCGGACTGACCTTGTGTACCCTGCAGCCTGTTCTTGTGAATTGCCTGGACGCCATCAAGCTTGCCTCTTGACATTGATGACCTACAAGCCCGGAGTGTCCCCACCTTGGTCATTAGGTGGGTGTTGCGGTGCTAGGTGGAAGGAGAGGGGAAAGGAGCGCACCTTGTTGTCCCCTTTCCTTGCACAAACCAGTCAGATGCAGCATCCATTTCCAAAGTTCCTCCCTATAGGATAGGCAATGGCGAGGGAGGTTGGTGAAGGGTTGGATCTTCAGTGCATGCCAGAGATTCTCTGAACAATCGCAACAAATCGTCTTTTGGTTTTTGGTCTGGTTGCGGGTTGTCCTCCCAAGGCTCATGCCCCTGGACAGATAGTTGAAGGCGGTTGGGTTCTGGAGATCGGGTGGTGAGGTGGCAGCTGGCTTTAGCGTTGAGTGTTGTGACCCAGAAGACGCTAATAGACGGTGGAATCCAAAAATCTACCCTTCCCCTACATAGGAGTTTGTATGCTTTTAGGACTCAACAACAAGTAATTTTTTTCTTCTTTTTTTTTCGTTTCTTTTCTTTTCTTTCTCTTTTTTTGTTATTGAAGAAGGACTCTAGTCACTAGTCACTAACTTTTCTTCTTCTTCATTTCTCTCTACTTCTTTTTTTCGTTTTCTTCCTTTTTGCTATTTCTTTTCTTTACAAAATAGAAGATGGAAATAAAACTGAATTGAGAATGCTATTAGCCCTCCCCACGTGCTGTTGGTAAGAAAAATAACCTAACGGTGTTGTGGCTGGGTCCAACGTGAATACCTTACCTAGAGGGAGCCAAAGTTTGTGATCTCCCTCATTGTCGGGTGGCACTCGCTCTCGGTAAAAGAGGGAAGTTGGATACTCATTCGAGAGGAGAAGTGATCTCTCGTCGGTATTTCGTAACCACTCGGAATCAGCAAAAACCATGGAGATAAGGACAAACCTAGATTACTCACTCTGTTTTGCCTTGACACCATCGAAGTTAAACAATTTGGGTGCTCAAGATTTTGACATAGTAACCCGGTTGTATTTGGTAACACTCTTGGGGTCGGTAGTTCGTCCTAGAGGTCTGGATAGCAATTCTTGAGCCGAATGTGCCGCCTACTGCTACAAACTTTTCTCACCGCTGGCCATGGATGCGACTACCGGTAAGGTCGACACGCTGATAGGTGGGAGGCCAGTTGGGTGGTGGAATCTGTAAGGCATTGAGGCAACAGGCTGTGAACGGGAATCGAGTCATTTTCTGGCATCCTACCGTTGCTTCGTCAGTGACCTGAACGTTTTGCGGTGGTGAGATTAAGGGGCCATGAGTACTTTCCGGCAGACTAAGACCCAACCCCCATGCCAATTCTTGGGGGTGACGTTTTGGCTAGCCTTGTCAACCCTCTTCCTTTCCAGCACCGACGCGGTAGGATGACCGGAAGGATGGACCTACCTATCGTGTGTGCATGGTGCGACGTTTGAGTTGTAGGAGAGGATTCGTAGGGGGAAAGGGAGCATACCTGTCAGGGGCTGGCCTCTCGGTCAGCTGGTGTTGACCCCCAGGCTTGAACCAATGAACGGGGAACCAGTCGGCCTGCCGTCGGCAAACCGGTACAAAGACCAGACAATCGGATCCCCTAAAACCCATATTGGAACCAAGGAATGAGGAACCAGCTGGCCTAATGCCGAAAAACCAGTACAAAGACCCAGCAGCCAGGTCCCCTAAAACCCATATTGGAACCAAGGAATGAGGAACTAGTCGGCCTGCCGCCAGCAAACCGGTACAAAGACTCGGCAGCCGGCTCCCCAAAAACCCATATTTGAACCAAAGGAATGGGGGACCAGCTGGCCAGCCGCCGGCAAACCGGTAGAAAAATCAGGCAGCCGGCTCCCAAAAACCCCCAACTAAGCCCACATGCTCACCTTCGCGAGGTGGCCCAGTAGAACCGACCGGTATCTGCCTACCACGTAGCGGCTACTGGTTAGCTACCCAGAAAGGCAAGCCGAATCAATTAGAAAGATACGATGGGATTTAATCACTTAAATCTCGCAATCAATCAATCACATGGACGGCGTAATTAAACCAGGATACACGTCGGCTTCCATCTTTGGGTCCCCCAAAATAAGGAAGGCGACCCCTTACAAAAGAAGCGACCTTCCACCCCCATAGAGTACGCTTCCACCCTCTTGAAAAACGCTCGTTCGGACGTGAGAGACGCTGCTTAGGCACGCTTTTTACCCCATGGAGAAGATGCTGGTCGGAAGTTCTATCGGAGGAGAACCACTCGGAGCCCCGATGCCCTCTTGCCGCACCGGAGCGAGGACTTCTGATCCCTGTCGACGACTCCCTGCAGGTAAGCCCCTCCATCCTTGTCGTTTTACGTACATTTTAGCGACGTTTTTTCTCAAGTCCCAACCATGCTAGACCTTTCCCATGCAAGGGAAAGGTCGAAGGACGGACCCGGGTATCAGTCCTTCGGAAACACCTAGGTACCGACAGTCACCCTCCCTTCCAGGTGAATCCACCTGGCATGGTCAAGTTTGGTTCGGTCGTGACCCTTCCGTCAAGTCCTTTTACATGGAAACTCTGAGTTTCCCAATGGGTTTTATCTGATTTCCGCATGTTTTTCCTAGGAGGCATAAGTCTACCCTCCCAATGCCTTGGAAAGGTTTCCGAGATGACACGACCGGCATGCATTGTTGCCGGCGGTGGCGGTTTGGGTGTACAAACACATACAACTTGTGCATGGGATGGCAAGCCCGGTAATGACATCTTCGTTGGGTTGTCAAGCCCTGTGGTGATGACTTTGTTGGATTGTCAAGCCGTGTGGTGACGACTTCATTGGGTTGTCAAGCGCTGGCCGACTTGGTCAGGTTGCCAAGTCGGTGGCTGCTGAGGACGCAACTACCGGCACACTTATGTTTGGGATGCCAAGCCCCATTGTTGAAGGTGCAGGTTCCAGCGTGTGTCGCCTGGAAGCCATGAGCGTCGGCGGTTTGTGGGCCGAACAAATGAGGTTGACCGGGGGCTGAACAAATGAGGTTGACCGGGTTCAGCCAAGAGATTTTGGCTTCCAGCGGTCGTGTTGAAGGGAGGGATCGCCTTGTCCCTTGTTCGCGTCTAGTTGAATACGCGGACACCAACTGCATAAGCCAGAATCCTTCAAGTGGATGCTGTCTACTTTTACCAGACTCTGGGAGGATAGTGTTCACCCAAGAGTTCTCCGCATGGTTCAAGAAAGTCTGCTGGCTCAGCTCGAGCGATGCGGGAGGTTGTTGAAGCTCGATGGTTCTCGAGTCAATGAGACGCTGGATGGCCTGTCTCAGCGTCTGGCAGTGGTCAGTCGCATGGCCAGTAGACCAATGATACTTGCAGTACTGCTGCGAGTTGTACCACGGGGGAAGTCCGGGATGTAGCAATGAAACCAATGGCCCTAGATCTTGCTTGTGAATGGGTCTAGACAGGGGGAGCCAACGAGATCCGGAACTGCAAGAGCGAACTACAAAGATTTGCAAGGAGAATCTGCAAGGTTCTGTGAGCAGAATCTGCAAGGAGAACCAAAGAAGGGTGATTTGGTTCAATGCATTTGAAAGTGGCTTCGCTTAGCAAATGCGGCATGGACACTAAAAATCTTATCGAAAAATGAAAGGTTGACAGTAAAAGAGGCGTACGAGTGAGAGTCTGAGTCACTTAATCGATAAAACGTAGTGAGTCTCCCCAATGGAGTCGCTAAAAATCTGTACCCTCTCTTTCATCCGGCTATCACCCGAAAGCCTGTGGGGTTCTGCCAGCGGAGCCAACAGATGGGCCAAGGTACAGAGAATTGAAAGGTGATTGTGTGAGCGCATCGCCACATGGGGCGAATGGCTCGTTAAACAGAGTTGCCACCTTATTTTTGCTAAGAAAATAAGGAAAACTAGATGGGGAAGTGTCCTTCCTCCATCAAAAAGGTAAAAACTGCAGAAATGGTATTAAACTGTTTAAAAACTTTGCAAAAAATGAGAGAACTGATTACGAGACTCAATGTATTGTTGGGGAAGGTGTTAGGCACCCCTAGACAGCCTAGGTAATCCTGGCCTCTTTCCGGCTCTAAAATGAAACACGATGATAATCAGCCCGGCCTAACATGGCCTCATCTTAGAAGACTTTCCAAAGCATCGGGAGGAATAGTCTTATTCGTTCCGGTAAAAGCAAGTGAAGATCAACCAATGCGAGGATTCACACAGGATTTGGCAATAAAGTGGAGATAACCGGCTGGAACACCGGACTGTCGAGTTAGGGTGTCGGTTGCCGCATAACATTCCGCCTCTCCTTCTGGGGACAAGAGTTCATGTACCCAATTTGGCCAAAGCCGGCAAGGACTCATGTCAGTGGCCTCATCCCAGAAGCCTTCCCAAGGCATCGGGAGAGCAACTTTGCTTCTCCCGGTAAAGAGGAACCGTCAGGGTGTACATACTCATACATCCGAATGACCGGCATTGGCAAGGATGCATGTCGACGACGTCATCTCGGAAGCCTTTCTAGGGCATAGGGAGGGCAACTTTACTCCTCTCGGCAAAAAGGAACCGCTGAGGTGTACATACTCATATACCCGGACGGCTGGCATCGGCAAGGATACATGTCGATGGCCTCATCCCGGAAACATTTCCAGGGCATTGCGAGAGCAGCTTTGCTTCACCCAGTAAAAAGGAACCGTCGGGGTGTAGCGGGCGGTGCAGGATGCGTCGCGGCAGTGTCGAATGCCACAACCGCAAATAGGTCTTATGCCCTTGGCTGGCCCGTGGCTCTAGCAGGTACGACAATCGGCTAGGTGAAGTTCGTCTGGGTGACGACAGGCAGTGGTGGGCCGAAAACCATGGATAGCGGCACAGAGGCTGCCGTAGTGACAGAAGGGGAAGATCAGGATGTCGCAACGGAACCGGTGGCCATTGCTCTTGCTTGTGAGCGGGTCTAGATGGGGGGAGCCAGCAGGGTCCGGAACTTGCGAGCTGTAGAAGTCTACGAGCAGAATCTGCACGGAGGATCTGCAAGGATACCAAAGAAGGGTGATGCGGTTCAATGCATTTGAAAGTGGCTTTGCTTAGAAAATGAGATAAGTACGCGAAAAATCCTAACGGAAAATAAAAGACTAACTACAAAAGAGCCATACGAGCGAGAGTTTGAGTCACTTAACCAATAAAACGCAGCAAGTCTCCCCAACAGAGTTGCCAAAAATCTGTACCCTCTCTTTCATCCTGCTATCATCCGGCTATCACCCAGCTGGTGGATGGACCGAGGTACAGAGAATTGAAAGGTGTTTGTGTGAGCACATCGCCACGTGGGGTGGATGGCTCGTTAAACGGAGTCTCCAAAAATCTATACCCTCTCTTCCATCTGGCTATCACTCGGAAGCCCATGGGTTTCTGTCAGCTCCACCGGCGTATGTGTCGAGGTACAGAGATTTGAAAGGTGTTTGTGTGAGCACATTGCCACGTGGGGCAGATGGCTCATTAAACAGAGTCGCCACCTTATTTTTGGGTAGAAAACAAGTAAAACCGGATGAGGAATTGTCCTCCACCATCGAAACAATAAAACCACGAGAATGATGTGAAATTGTGTAACAATATATGAAACACTAGAGCACTGGATACGGGGCTCAGGGTACTATTGGCGAAGGTGTTAGGCACCCTGAGACAGCCTAGGCAATCTTGGCCTCTCTTCGACTCTAAAACGAAAAACCATGACAGTTAGCCCAGCCAAACATGGCCTCATCTTGGAAGTCTTTCCAAGGGATCAAAAAATTCTCCGGTGACCGGGGACCGCCCAGGTGCACATACTCATACACCCGAACGGCCGACATCGACAAGGATGCATGCCAATGGCATCATCCCGGAAGCCTTTTTGGGGCATCAGGAGGGTAGTCTTACTCCTCTCGGAGATTGGGAACCGTCGGGTCGTACATGCACATACGCCCGAACGGTCGACGTCGGCAAGGATGCATACTGGCAGGGTCATCCCGGAAGCCTTTCCATGGCATTGGGAGGGTAGTCTTACTCCTCCCAAGGATTTGGGAACCATCGGGTCGTACATGCTCGTACGCCTGAACGCCGACGCTGGCAAGGATGCATGTCGACGGCGTCATGTGGATTCACCCGACAGAGGGGTTGCAACCGAACCAAACTCGACCGCACCAGGTGGATTCACCCAGCCAGAAGGGAGGCTGCCGATACCTTCGAAAGTGTATCCAAACGAATGATATCCGGGCACGCTTCCACCCTTTCCGAAAGACGCTGGTTCGAGCGCTGAAAGAGAAGAGCTGCTCGGAGCCCCGATGCCCTCTCGCCACATCGTAGTGAGGACTTCCGATCACCGTCGATGACTCCCTACACGTAAGCACCTCCTTCCTCGTCGTTTTACATGTGATTTAGTGACGTTTTTCTCGAGCCCCGACCATGCTGGACCTGCCCTCTTTTTATAAGGGATTACCTTCCTTCTTTGGGGGGATCCATAGATGGAAGCTGGTATATGTCTCGGTTCAATCACACGATTGGCGTGATTGATTGATTGCGAGATTGAAGTGATTAAATCTCGTTGTATCTTTCTAATTGATTCGCCTTGCCTTTTCAGGTTGCAAACTGGTAGCCGCCACGTGATTGGCGAATGCCGGTTGGTTGGGATCGGGATCCGCAAGGAGTTTTTAGCTAGTGATTCAGGAGAATCGGCGGTAGTGGATAGCTGGAGCTTTGCACCGGCTAGGAGTTCGACTGCCACGTGTTAACCTGGAGGTCAGAATGGACGTATGAATGGACCTGCACGTTGGTGGGAGAGTTAAAGGCTGGCCACCGGGGTGTTTTACCGGTGTGTCGATAGTCAACTGGCTGGTTCTATCCGCCCACCCCACAAAAGGGGAGCATGTCAACTTAGCTGGGGGGAACTAGGGAGCCGGCTACCGGGGTTGGATACCGGCTGGCTGCCACGTCTATATTGGAATTTTTACCTATTTCCCGCTTATCTCATTGGGAGGGGCAAAGCTGTCCTCCTGAGGCCCTAGAGAGGCTTCCGGGATGAGGCCATCAGTGTACCCTCTCTTTCATCCGACTATCACCCGGAAGCCCATGGCATTCCACCGATAGAGCCGGCGGATGAGCCAAGGTACAAAGAATTGAAACATGATTGTGTGAGCGCATCACCACGTGGGGCAGATGGCTCATTAAAAGGAGTTGCCACCTTATTTTTGCATAGAAAATAAGGAAAACTGGATGGGGAAGTGTCCTTCTGCCATCAAAATGGTAAAAACTGTAGAAATCGTATAAAATCGTGTAAAACTATGCAAAAAATGAGAGAACTAGATACGGGACTCAAGGTACTATTGGGGAAGGTGTTAGGCACCCCCAGATAGCCCGGGTAATCCCGGCCTCTCTCCGACTCTAAAAACAGAAAATGACAACAGTTAGCCCGACCAAACACAACATCATACTGGAAGACTTTCCAGGGCATCGGGAGGAATAGTTTTATTCCTTCCGGTAAAAGTAAGTGAAGATCAACTAATGGGAGGATTCACACGATATCTGGCGATAAAGGGGAGAGAGAAAGGCATGGCGGTCACCATTACAGACCGTTCAGCTAAAGAGCCGAAGGTCTAGCGAGATAGCTGGCTGGAACATCGAACTACCAGGTAAGGGTACCGGTTGCTGCATAACAATCCGCCTCTCCTACTGGGGACAAGAGTTCATGTACCTAGTTTGGCCAGAGCCAGCAAGGACTCATGTCAGTGGCCTCATCTTGGAAGCCTTCCCGAGGCATCGGGACAGCAACTTCGCTTCTCCCAGTAAAGGGGAACTGTCAGGGTGTACAAACTCATACACCCGAACGGTCGACATCGATAAGGATGCATGCCGACTGCCTCATCTCAGAGAAGCCTTTCCAGTGCATCGAGAGGGCAGCTTTACTCCTCCTAGTAAAGAGGAACCGTCAGAGTGTACATACTCACACAAACGGACGGCCAGCATCGGCAAGGATGCACGCTGACGGCCTCATCTCGAAAGCCTTTCTAGGGTATCGGGAGTGTAGCTTTGCTTCTCCTGGTAGAGGGGAACTGTCGGGGTGTACACGCTCATACACCTAGATGGCCAACGTCGGCGAAGATGCATGCCGATGGCCTCATCCCAGAATCTTTTCCGGGGCATCGAGAGAGCAGCTTCGCTTCTCCCGGTAAAGGGGAACCGTCGGGGTGTACATGCTCATACACCTAGATGGCCAGCATCGGCAAGGATGCATGTCGATAGCCTCATCTTGGAAACCTTTCCGGGGGCATCAGGAGAGTAGCTTTGCTTCTCCTGGTAAAGGGGAACCATTTGGGTGTACATGCTCATACACCTGGACGGCTAGCGTCGGTAAGGATGCATGCCAACAGCCTCATCCCGGAAGGTTTACTGGGGCATTGGGAGAGTAGCTTTACTTCTCTCGGTAAAGGGGAACCATCGGGGTGTACATGCTCATACACCTGGATGGTCGGCGTCGGCAAAGATGCATGCCGACGGCCTCGTCCCAGAAGCCTTTCCAGGGCATCGAGAGAGCAACTTTGCTTCTCCCGGCGAGATATGTGGGAAATAGGTAGAAACACAAACATAGACATGGTAGCCACCGCTATGGACCTCTGGCCAAAGAACCAGAGGTTTGGTCGGTCTACCCATCTACCTACCGGACATCCAGGTATGGGACTGGATGTTCACCCGGTATGCCGCCTCCACTTTCGGGTGCAAGGATTTCTACACCCGGTCTCGAAAGATGGGAGAGGCAGACACCTTCAGGGAGACGGTTGTCTGTAAGCAGAGACGACACATTTGACGATGGCCATGCGTTTCAAGGAAAAGGGGCTGGGAGGGAGGCTGCCGAAACCTTCGAAAGCGTATCCGAAGGAATGATACCCGAGCATCTCCTCCAACCTTTCCCTTTGCATGGGGAAGGTCCAGTACAGTCGGGGTTTGACGGAAAGAGGCTATGTTCAAAGCATGACAGTGTTGAACCCCATGTTTAAATAGGTTGATCGGGCAGCCAGCCATCCTGCCACCAGCATGCCGGTGTCCAACCCTGACAGCCGGCTCCCTGTTGGCCCATGCATAGATAGGTCGATCGGGCAGCCAACTGGCCCACCGCCGGCATGCCGGTGTCCAACCCCGGCAGCCGGCTCCCTATTGGCCCATGCGCAGACAGGTCGATCAAGCAGCTAGCCAGCTCACCGCCGGCATGCCAGTGTTCAACCCCAGTTGCCGGCTCCCTATTGGCCCATGCATAGACAGGTCGATCGGGCGGCCAACCGGCTCAACGCCGGCATGCCGGTGTCCAACCCCGGCTGCCGGCTCCCAGTTGGTCCATGCATAGACATGTCGGTCGGGTGGCCAGCCGGCCCGTCGGTGTCCAACCCCTGCAACCAGCTCCTTGTTGGCCCATGCATAGACAGGTCGATCGGGCGACCAACCGGCCTGCCGCCAGCATGCTGGTATCCAACCTCAGCAGCTGGCTCCCCAGTTCCCCCCAGCTTAGTAGACATGCTCTCCCTTATGGGGTGTCCGGGTAGAACCAGCCGGCCGACTACCGGCACACCGGTAAAACACCCCAATGGCTGACCTCTAACTCTCCCACCAACATGTAGGTCCATTCATATGTCTAGTTTGACTTTTCGGGCTATCCCACTACGGCCTATTCCCCCAAACCTCAGGCGACATTCACACCAATCCCCAGCACCCGGTACCAGACTAGTATGTCGTGGCTACCGGCTGGCAACCTGGGGAGAGAATGCAATCAATCAGAAGGATACGGCAAGATTTAATTACTTGAATTCTGCCAATTAATCAATCACACGGATCACAAGATGGGACCAAGACATGCGCTTGGTTTCCATCCATGGATCCCCCGAAGAAGGAAGGAAATTCCTTATAAAAGAAGGGGCCTTCCACCCCATTTGGCATGCTAGCACACTTTGGGAGAGACGCTTGTTCAGACGCTGAAGGTTCTAAAGGACAAGAGTTGCTTGGAGCCCCGATGAGCTCTCGCCACACCGAAGCAAGGACTTCTGATCACCACCGATGACTCCCTGTAGGTAAGCCGCTCCTTCCTCGTCATTTTACATACGATTTAGTGACGTTTTTCTCGAGCCCCAACCATGTTGGACTTCCCCACGCAAGGGAAAGGTTGGAGGACATGCCCGGATGTCATTCTTTCGGATACACTTTCGAAGGTACCGGCAGCCTCCCTCTCGGCCAGGTGAATCCACCCAGCACAATCGAGTTCGGTTCGATCGCGACCCCTTTGTCAGGTCCTTTTATGTGGAAACTCGCAGTTTCCCCACATGTTTTGCGTGTTTTACCCTTTTCTTGCATATCTCTCTGGGAGGAGTAAGACTACCCTCTCAATGCCCCGGAAAGACTTCCTAGATGACGCCGTCGGCATGCATCATTGCTGGTGTCGGCCATTCGAGCGTAGAAGCATGTATGACCCAACGGTTCCCAATCTCCAAGAGGAGTAAAACTACCCTCCCGATGCCCTGGAAAGACTTCCGGGGTGACGTCATCGGCAAGCATCCTTGCTGGTGTCGACCGTTCTGGCGTACGAGCATGTACAACCCGGTGGTTCCCAATCTCTGGGACGAGTGAGACTACCCTCCCGATGCCCCGGAAAGGCTTCCGTGATGACGCCGACAGCATGCATCCTTACTAGCGTCGGCCGTTCGGGTGTATGAGCATGTGCAACCCGACGGTTCCCCATCTCCGGGAGGAGTAAGACTCCTTTGTATCCACCACCTCTATAGTGAAACCCCCCAAGAGAGAGCCATCTGTGGAGTACCCATCAAAGGGGAACCACGTAAATCATTTGTGTTTGAATGCTCTTGATCTAGATGCCTCCTTCTTCCACTCGGCAAGACGGATCCAAGCTCAAGGCGCGTCGGCGACGAACACCCCCAAATCTGAGATTTTCTTCCTCGAATCTCTTCCGATTTCTTCTAGATTCATGGGGCTTTTGCTCTTTATTGTACAACAAGTGGTATCAGAGGTATTTTAGAAGTCAACAAGCGGTTTTGACTCTGTGAAGAGGGCTAGAAAATCGAATTCGTGGTTGATATTGGCGACCTTGCTGAAATTCGTGGTTTCCTTTGCCGATCGAATTTTTTGTTGCCAAGTGTTTGATATTTTTTGAATACGTGTTGAGAATTAGATCTTGTGCCAAATTTTGAACTCTTGGATGTGCTTGATGTTTGCTTAATTCGTGTTCAACAAGCCCTAAATTAACCTTTTTGGGGTTGTTGAAAGTTGAAGCAAGTCGAATACATCTTTTGCATTTTTTTAGGCAATTTCTGTAATTAGAAATTTGTGAAGGTGTGTTTGGAAGTTTGTGTGATTATTGCTATTAGAATCACATTTTTGAGATGACAACTCTTGGTATGAAAATAGACAAGTTTGATGCTAGAAACAGTTTCAATCTGTGGCAAATAAAAATGAGAGCACTTATGAAATAACAGGGCATTTGGGCACTTTTAAATAAGGCTGCCATATTGGATAAAGACTGTACTGAATTTGTAATACAGGAGGAGAAAGCTCACTCCATCTTACTGTGCTTGTCAGATGAGGTAATCATAGAAGTTGCAGATGAAACAACATCCTCTAGTCTTTGGCAGAAATTAGAGTCACTATACATGACTAAGTCTTTAACAAACAAATTACTGTTAAAGCAAAGGTTGTTCTCATTAAAAATGAAGGAAGGTACACCACTTAAACAGCACTTGGATCAATTGAATTCTATTCTGATGGAACTCAAGAACATAGGTGTAACCATTGAAGATGAAGATGCAGCTCTCATCTTACTTTGCTCACTTCCTCTCGGATATGAAAATTTTGTTCAGTCTTGTGTAGTTGGAAGAGATTCCATTACATTGGAAGAAGTCAGATCCAGCCTTCATTCGAGGGAGCTGAGACACATGGTACAGTATGGTAGTAATGAGGCAAATGGTTCTGGCCTCACAACTCATCAGCAAGAGAACAGAGGTAGAAGCCAGAGGAAAGGAGGTAATAAGAACAGAAACAAGAGTAAATCCAAAAGCAAGTACTCAAAAGATACTTGCAATTACTGTAAGGAGATGGGACACTGGAAAACAAATTGTCCCAAGTTGAAGAACAAAGGAAAGGCTATAGTGGCAGAAACAGATTCTGCATCTGATGGTGATTTCTCTCTTACAATCTGTTGTAGTGCCTACTCAGGTGATCAGTGGATTTTGGACTCAGGAGCATCCCACCATATGACTCCGTGCAGGGAATACTTTAATACATATGAGCAGGTTGCCAAGTGACCTTGGCCAATGACAATGTATGCTCCAGAGCAAGTGTTGGCACTATCAAGTTCAGGATGCATGATGGCACGATTAGAGTTTTGGAAGATGTATGGCACATTCCAAAACTAAGTAAGAACTTGATTTCTCTTATGGCCCTTGATTCTAAGGGTTACAAATATTCAGGTGGAGGGGAAAGATTAGTATTGTGAAAGGCTCATTGGTTGTTATGAAGGGTGTCAAGTTTGGCCCCTTATAAATTTTGCAGGGCACACCTATTTCTTGCTCAGTTGCAGCAGCTAAATCAAGTTAGGAGCATCTGTCTGTTATATGGCACTCAAGAATGGGTCATCTGGGACAGAAAGGTATGCAGAGACTGAGTAGTCTAAGCAGGTTTGAAGGACACAAGGTAGTTTATATTGACATGTGCAAACATTGTGTATATGGAGAGCAAAAAAAAGTGTCTTTTCGCAAAAGTCAACACAGTTCAAAGGGAGTATTAGATTATATACATGCTGATTGTTGGGGACCTGCACGACAGTCTTCTCATGGAGGATCAAGGTATTTCCTTTCTATTATTGATGACTACTCTCGCATGAATTCGGTTTTCTTCTTGAAACATAAAAGTGATGCTTTTGAAAGTTTTAAGAATTGGAAAGCTCAAGTAGAAAACCAAACAGATAGAAAGGTCAAATATTTGAGGATAGATAATGGTCTTGAGTTTTGCTCTCAAGAGTTTAATAACTTTTGTAAAGATACAGGAATTACCAGACATTATTCTGTCAGATATGCCCCTCAAAGTGGTAGAGAGATTGAACAGGATACTCCTTGAAAAGGCTCGGTGCATGCTATCTAATGCAAGTTTGAACAAGAACTTTTGGGCAGAGGCTGTTAACACAGCTTCCTTTCTAGTTAACAGGTCTCCCTCTAGTGCTTTAAATGGTAAGATACCATTTGAATTATGGATGAACAGGTCTGCAAATTACTCCAAGCTCAAGATCTTTGGATGTCCAGCCTATTACCATGTGAACAATGGGAAGCTGGAGCCTCAAGCCAAGAAAGGCATATTTGTTGGATATGGTACTGGAGTAAAAGGATATAGAATTTATGACATTGCATCAGGTAAAGTGATATACAGTCGTGATGTAATTTTCGATGAAAATGTTTTGTTGCAGACTACAGAAGAATTGGAAATGCATCACCAGAAGTTGAGAATACTACTCCTGAACAGGTGGAGCTATACACACAACAACCTAGTAATATTGATCAAGTTGAACCAAAAGATAACTCATCAAGTGTTCAGGAAAACGCTATTGAGGAGGAAGAGGTGGACCAACCACCACCAAGAACCATTGGTAGAGAACGTCCTAGAAGGTACATTAGACCACCTATTAGGTATGGAGGTGGAGGATTCTGTTGATCCACCTACTTATGAAGCTGCATTAAAATGTTCTGATGCTAGTCTTTGGATGACTGCAATGGAGGAGGAACTACAATCTCTCCATAAAAACAAAACTTGGGAGCTCGTGAAACATCTAAAGAACAAAAATATTGTAGGTTGCAAGTGGATCTATAAGAAGAAAGTTGGGACTCAAGGCAACACTGGGGTCCAGCACAAGGCAAGGTTGGTTGCTAAAGGCTATTCACAACAAAAAGGAATTGATTACAATGAGGTATTTGCTCCTGTTGTGCATCATACATCCATTAGAGTGCTTTTGTATATTGTTACAACACAGAATCTCGAGTTAGAATAATTGGATGTAAAGACGGCCTTCTTACATGGTGATTTAGATGAAAATATCTGGATGGAGCAACGAACAGGTTTCGTGGTAAAGAATAAAGATGATTGGGTGTGCAAATTGAATAAGTCTTTTTATGGACTTAAGCAGTCACCATGACAATGGTACAAGAGATTTGATGCATTCATTACCAAAATTAGTTTTAGCTACAGCAATTATGATTCATGTGTGTATGTTAGAAATCTTGATGATAACACACATATTTATCTGCTTTTGTATGTTGACGATATTCTCATAGCTACAAAGAATATTGATGTAATTCAGGCGCTGAAGGGCAGATTAAAATCTTGGTCCAACTGGAAGAATTCTTGGGATGGAAATCAGGCGTGACAGGAATTCTGGTAAACTATTTTAAAATCAACAGAAGTATGTTGAAAAAATCCTTAACAGATTTGGTATGGCTTCTTGTAAAGCCATTGGCACGCCATATGACAGAAATTTGAAGTTATCCTCTGCTATGTGTCCTGAATCTGAAGCAGATAAATTAGATATGCAAAAGGTTCCTTACTCTCAGGCAGTTGGTAGTTTAATGTATGTGATGGTTTGTACCAGGCCTGATTTAGCATATCCTTTAAGCGTTGTTAGTAGGTTCATGTCCAATCTGGGCAGGGAACATTGGAAAGCTGTGAAAAGGATATTCAGGCACTTGAAAGGAACTTCTGACATTGGTTTATTATATATAGCAGATCAGAATTGTACTATGGCAGGTTATGCAGATTCTGACTTTGCAGGGGATGTTGATAAAAGAAGGTCTTTGTCAGGCTATGTTTTCACATTCGCAGGTTCTATAGTGAGTTGGAATTCAACTCTTCAGCCCACTGTAGCACTGTCTACCACTGAGGCTGAATATGTGGCTTTGACAGAAGCTGCTAAGGAAGGAATCTGGATGAAAGGATTGTTAGGAGATTTGTGTTGACACACAGATAAAGCAGACATCTATTGTGATAGTCTCAGTGTTATTTGTCTCTCCAAGGACAATGTCTTTCATGATAGAACAAAGCATATTGATGTGAAGTATCACTTCCTCAGGAATGAAGACAGGATAAAGATCAAGAAGATCAACACCTCGGACAACCCAGCTAATATGTTTGCTAAAGGGGTTGTGGAGAGCAAGTTCAAGCATTGCTTGGACTTACTCAACGTCTACAGTTACTACTGACCCCTATGGGTCATGATGGCTTCTCATTTGTTACAGGTGGAGCTTGATGAAAGACAAGGTGGAGATTTGTAAAGAATGTGCCTTTCATCTTGTTTGTATTTTTTGCTTGATGAGAATTTGTAACTTGATGTACTCAAGAGCATTGTTGGAATTTTGGCTATGAGTATAAAAGCCCAAATTCGCCCATTTGAGGTAGTAAGAAGAAGCTTTTGTTCCTTGCTTCTTCTCCTTTGTATCCACCACCTCCATAGTGAAACCCACCAAGAGAGAGCCATCTATGGAGTACCCAATGATGCGCTCACACATTCACTTTTCAATTCTCTATACCTCGGTCCATTCGCTAGCTCTGCCGGCGGAAACCCATGGGCTTCCGGGTGATAGCCGGATGAAAGAGAGGGTACAGACAGTAAGGGAGAGAGGGAGCTTACCTACAAGGAGTCATCGAAGATGGTCAGAAGTCCTTGCTCCGGTGTGGCAAGAGGACGTCAGTGCTCCAAGCAACTCTCCTTCGAATCACACCTTCAAAATGTCGGAACAAGCCCTCTTCGAAATGTCGAAAAACCTCCTTCTTCAAATTGCTGGAAAAAAGGTCCTCTTTTCATGGAATAGAGGGCCCTTTATATAGCAAATTACCTTTTGTTTTGGGTGATCCCAGGATGGAAACTCTACGTACGTTTCGGTTTAATCCCGTGATCTATGTGATGGATTGATTGTAGGATTTAAGTAATTAAATCTTGCCATATCTTTCCAATAGATTTAAATTATTACCCAAGCATCTAGCCGATAGCCATGACAGGTTGGTCGGTGGCCGAGTAAGGGAGATCGACGTGCGTTAGGAATGTAGTTGAGGGTCTGGGGGAACTAGGTCGTGGTGGAGAGCCAGGATTGTGCACCAGTTCATGATCCAAAGGCCGTGTACTCTACCCCGGAAGTCAAACTGAGCTTTTCCTATAGCCATCGTAACCTAACAGCACTTACCTTGCTTCCCCCATCTGGACAATGGTACTTCCGCCATTGCATGCCTTGTATTAGTCGAAGTTCCGTACGGTCGGCCATTTTCTCTCCTCTGACTTCTACGGGTGTGTTGACAAGTGTACCTACTTGTTGGTGGAAGAGTCTGGGATCGGTCACCAAGGTATTTTACCGGCGTGCCGGTGGGTGGCAAGATGATTTACCCGATCGCCCAATAGGTGCTGAACATGGGCTTCAACACCAGTGAAGTGGAACTTCACCGGGGAGGAGTTTGGGGGAACCGGCTGCTAGTGGGTGGCCGATTGATTTATCCAGGCACCCAATAGATGTTAAGAATGGGGGTCAATAGAATGCCCCTCCCTAGGCGAGGGACCTTAGTGGAAGGAAACCGATGTCCTAGGGTTAAATGACCCTCCATGCGTAGGTGATAGATAATGCGAGGCTTCACACTTTGTGAACATCCATCGCTCATTACGAGTGAGATAGACTTTCCTGGAAGGTGCATCAAGAGAAGTCTTAAGAAGTTCAGAGAGGATGCACTCTGAACTGTGATGGCTGGACTTACACTCCCAATATCTTAACTAAGAACTGCCATGATGGTGTGGACTCACACTTCTGGTCGCCTAATCAGAAGATGCCTAAGGGGGAGTTGGGCTTACACTCCCAGTTACCTAATGGGGAGACGCCACAAAAGGGGATGGACTTACACTTTCGATGCTCTAATTGGAAGACGCCTTAAAAGGGGATGGACTTACACTTCCGGTTCTCTAACTGAAAGACACCTTAAAAGGGGATGGACTTACACTTCCGATTCTTTAATCGGAAGATGCCTTGTATGTACCGGTGGGTGATCGAGCTGGAAACTTCTCCTAGTTATTAACCAACAGGTATTAGCCTCATGCAGACATGTGTCATGTCTGTAGTCTAAAATCTATGCAGTTAGCATAGGCAGTCGTCACATCACCTCCCCTTGATTTTTGGTTCGGATGGTTGCTCATCCGGCAGCCACCTTTTTGGTGCCAGCATGCCGGGTAGTCACGTTCAAGCACTTTTCATGTCACGTCTCATCGTTTTTTTCCTATAAAAGGGATGCGAGGGCACCCACATTTCACCCCTCTTTGCGTGACTTGCGGCTCGGGTGAGGGTTTTTCGGGTCCTTCCTTTGGTTTTCCAAGCGGCAGCGAAATCCCTACTCCTTTCTTCTTGGTTTTGTCATCTTCTTCCCTATTTCCCTGATCTCATCCTCTTTTCTGCCTTCCTCTCATTTCGCTTTCTTCCTGCCTCCTCTTCCTCTTTCGATGCCTAGGACAAAACACAACACGAGGCATGTCCAGTGGACGACTGCTACCTCTCTGGACCCAGTGCGGTAGTGGCTCAAGACCCTACCCCCAACACTTAGGGTTTTACCGATGGAAGACCTCGCTTATCTTGACCATGCGGAGGCTGTTCGGTTGTAGGTGTCTTACCTGCTTATGGATGGGCGGTGTGACCCAACCTCTGCCAACGCTCTCTCCCGATGGTGGTTGTTGAAGCGGCGTGGAGACCCTAGGGCCTCTAGTTATTGTCCACTAGAAGAAGGTGTGGAAGGTGAGGGGTCGGCAGAGGCTCCCTGCAAGGATTCACGGTGGAGGACTTGTAGCAAGATGTTGGTCAAGAGGTAACGGCTCCTCCCGGAATCTTTTGACATGCCACCCGGCGAGGCCCGATGACACGGGGTCAGATGCAGAGTCTGTCCGCCTAGCCCTCCCGTGGCACTACCCAGGTGTTGATTACACTGAGGCGCGGCTGAGGGTGTCTCGCCTCCTGACGCCGATCAGGAGCTAGTTTTCCCCATGGACGATCGCCTTGGGGGAAGAAGTGTTTTGTATGGTAGGTCGGCTGACTTTGACCGGTTGCCGGATGTGGAGTGGTTGTTCACTGTGCAAGGGCAGCTCCGGTTCATTCGCAATTTTCGTCGAGTGGAGACCGTCCCCAACTTGGTCACCAAGATGTACTCCAACTTATTCAAGGTGGAGTTGCAACTTGTTCTCAGCTTCCAGACAGGTCTGGCCGCACTTTCCGATGCACTCCTACTCGAGGTGCTCAGCCTCTGCTCTACCGAGTTGGGCATCTTTGCCCCTTTGTCGAGCCTCCCTTGGAGTATCGACGACATCAATGCGGCAGTTGCGGCGGACGTCAGGTCGAAACAGCGGGTGGTCAAGAGGCGTGACCTTAACCCGGTCACCCACCTCGTCTAGTTCATTCTAAACAATACTGTCCTACCGAAAGGGGGACATTAGGACAAGGTGAGTGTGGCGACTTACCTCGCGACTTTCGCGGTGGTAACCGATTGCTAGGTGAACTAGGCAGCGGCGGTCCGGTTGCAGATGCAGAGCGTCATCTACCTAGGGCAGAGGCCACCTAGCCAATTGCTATTTGGTGAGGCCATGGTTGAGCTGGCATGCTTCGTGCACGTTTCGACTGGTGGCCGGCTGTACCCTCTCTTTCATCCGACTATCACCCGGAAGCCCATGGGGTTTCGATTGAGGTACAAAGAATTGAAAGGTTAATTTTGGGAGCGCATCACCATGTAGGGTGGATGGCTAATTAAACGGAGTTGCCACCTTATTTTTGGCTAGAAAACAAGGAAAACCAGATGGGGAAGTGTCGTTCTGCCATCGAAACAATAAAACCGCAAGAATGACGTAAAATCTTGTACCACTATACAAAACGTGAGAGAACTAGATACGGCACTCAGGTTACTGTTGGGGAAGGTGTTAGGCTCCCCCAGACAACCCGAGCAATCCCAGCCTCTCTTCTGCTCGAAAAATGGAAAAGCAACGACAATCAACCCAGCCACACATGGCCTCATCCTGGAAGACTTTCCAGGGCATCGGGAGGAATAGTCTTATTCCTTCTAGTAAAAGCGAGTGAAGATCAACCAATGCGAGGATTCACACGGGGTTTGACAATAAATGGGAGAGAGAAAGACACAGCGGTCACCATTACGGACCGTTCAGCTAAAGAGCTAAAGGTAAGGTGAGGTACCCAGCTGGAACAATGGGCTGCTGGCTAAAGTTACAAGTTACCATGTCATATTCCGCCTCTCTAATTGGGGACGAGAGTTCATGTTCCCCGTTTGGCCAGGGAGGGCAAGGATGCATGTCGGCAACTGGCCAGGGACAGTACGATAGAGTTTTGGTGGAGAAATGGGCGGCCCAGGATGAGATTGTAGCTTGGGGTAATGTCCACCACGTGCACGAGAACCTCGAAGGCTGCTGGTCCAATGACGATGGGAAGGACAACCTCACCTTTGGCCTCATGAAGAGTGCCATCGAACTCTCTCATTACTTGGTCGGTGGGGAGCAAGTCTTGTTCTTTAATCCCCAGCTTGTGTAGGACCTGTAGTAGGCACAGGTTTAGCCCGGATCTATCATCGATCATGACCATGGGGACAGTCACCATGACCAGAGGTCCTTGTATTGTACCCGGATGTACAAGGACTGGTTATGGTTGGTCCCAGTCGGTGAAAGGTCCAAATTTGAGAAGTAGATGAAGGAAGGGACAGTCACCATGGCCACCATTCCTTCTATGGCCCCAGGAGTGAGACCTTGGTTCACCTTTGCCACCTATAGTGCCTTGAGGAGGGTTTCCCGATGCTCGGTAGAGGACCGGAGTAGATCCCATAGTGAGATATCCGCCCGTATCCCCTGCCGCTGGATCAATAGGTCTGGGGGTGGCAGTGACTGGGTGGCCGGTGCTGATGAGGCGGTAGCCAGTGCTGATGAGGCGATAGCCGGTACTGATGAGGTGGCAGCCGGTGGAGTAGGCGGACGGCAGCCGGTCAATGTCTAGCCTGGCACTCCCGGGATGGAGATCCCTCCATGGCACGGCTTTGGTTGATATACCTGGCTAGACCTGGTTATAGTTGTACATGTGGACGGGTATTGTGAGAATGGGATGGGAGCTGGAGAGACGACTACCTCCTTGCCTTTATGCCGTTCAAAAGTGGATGCGGTTGGAGGGGATGGCACGGTCAAAGGCGTGAATTGCTGCTTTGCTTGGCGGGCTTGGAGTGGTGCTAGTGTTGCAGTTGCTGGAGCAACCACGCTGGCTGGAGTGCTAGCCAGGGAAGTGAGATTGGCCTTTTGAGACCTTGGGGATTGGAGGCACCACAGGGATGGCCGCTCTGACCGGGGCGGTTGGCGAGTAGAGAATAACCTTGGGCTAGGCTGGGATGGTTTTCCCAGCGGCTGGTACCACTGACGCGGCAACCGTAGGTGCCACCCGAACGAAGAGTTTTTCTAAAGACGAGAATGGCGCCTATTGCGATGCAAGTCATGAAGACTTCCTCCTCCTCCGGTGACTGTTGACTGTGAGGATGGAGGGCCGGAGTTGTTGGTAGTACAGCGGGAGTTCCTCGAGCATCGGTGGGTGGTTGGCTGGACGGATGAGGTTGACCGAGTGTAGCCAGGGGATTCTGGCTTCCAGCGGGTGGTGTAGATCGGCTACTGAACTAGGGTGATCCCCGGCAAATGATACTCCAGGGCCGGGGTGTACACTTGCTGCGGCTGGTTTGGTGGTGGCGCAGCTGCCATGATGGTCACGGGAGATGGCCGTGCGGTTGTTCCCCGTGTTCTCGCCTATGGCCAGTGGCCTGGGATGGATGCTTCCCCCGGTGTTGGCCCCAAACGGAAGGGCTGAGAATCTCCCCGAATTCAGGAATCCTTCCAGGCAGCTGCCGACTTTGATTAACTGGGAGAAGGTTGAGTACAACTGAATGCATAGGAGTGCTACTAGTGACGGCTGAGCACCCTGTACAATCATGTCCAAAGAGTCCTCCTCGACGGGTTTGTCCCAGATTTGGGATGCCAGGGCCCTCCACCTACCGACGTAACCATTGAACGACTCATTCTCACGTTGGCGAAGGCAGCGGAGATCCTCCAACTTGGGTGCCAGGTACAAGTTTTACGCGTACTGTTCCTGGAACATGTACGCCAACTACTCCCAGGTGTAGATCTTCATCAAATCTAAGGACATGTACCAGGATAGTGCAGGTCCTTGGAGAGATTTCTGGAACAGTTGGACGAGGAGCTTCTCCTCGTGTTGCAGTGCCGCCATGTCTTCACAGAAGGCTCGAAGGTGTACGCGAGGGTCACTGTGCCCATTGTATTTAACTAGTTTGAGCATCTTGAAGTCAGGAGGAAGCATCGCCTCCAGATAGATATAGAGGTTCTGGAAGGAACAGGAGGGTTCTGGTGGGTCGGACTTCATGTTCCGGAAGGATGCCTCCAGTTCAGCTATCCTCTGCAGTAGTTGCCCTTGTAGGTCTGGCATCGAGGCGGCAGTAGTGGCGGCTACCGGCTGCAGTGGCGGATGGAAGAATTGGCCCATGATAGGAGTGGTCACGATGTCATATTCTTCAGTATGTGGCCTCTCCAGGACACAGATGGTTGGCCTAGGTGAGATTACTGAACCAATCCCTTGCTGTTCATAGCGGGCCAACTGGTGAGCCAGGAGAGTCTACTCAAAATGTCCTGGTTGAGGTGGCTGGAAGGTGTCAACCCCTCCTATGCTCTCAACGTTTGAGGGCAGCCAGAAAGGTGGGCCGGTGTTCCGCGCAGGAACTGATCTGTTACCTTCAAATTCAATGGCCAGAGAAGCGGGGGGTGCAGGATGCGTCGTGGCATTGTCGAATGCCACAGCCGCAGACAAGTCTGGCACACTTGGCTGGCCCATGGCTCCAACAGATATGACGATCGATCGGGTGAAGTTCGTCTGGGTGACGACAGGCGGTGGTGGGCCGAGGTACAGAGAGATGGACAATGGCACAGAGGTTGCCGTAGTGACGGAAGGGGAAGATCCGGATGTTGTAGCGCAACTGGTGGCCATTGCTCTTGCTTGTGAGTGGGTCTGGATAGGTGGAGTTAGCAGGGTCCGGAACTTGCGAGCTGTAGAGGTCTGCGAGGAGAATCTGCACAGAGGATCTGTAGGGGTCTGCAGGGATCTGCAGGGATACCAAAGAAGGGTGGTGCGGTTCAATGCATTTGAAAGTGGCTTCGCTTAGCAAATGCGATAAGTACACTAAAAATCCTAACAGAAAAGAAAAGACTGACTACAAAAGAGAAAACCATGACACTTAGCCCGGCCAAACGTGGCCTCATCCTGGAAGTCTTTCCATGGGATCAAAAAATTCTCCGATGACTAGGGATCGCCTAGGTGCACATACTCATACACCCGAACGGCCGATGTCGGCAAGGATGCATGCCGACGGCGTCATCCCAAAAGCCTTTTTGGGGCATTGGGAGGGTAGTCTTACTCCTCACGAAGATTGGGAACTGTCGGGTCGTACATGCTGGTACGCCCGAACAGCCGACGTCGGCAAGGATGCATGCTGGCGGGGTCATCCTGGAAGCCTTTCCGTCGCATCGGGTGGGTAGTCTTACTCCTCCCGTGGATTAGGGAACCGTCGGGTTGTACATGCTTGTATGCCCGAATGGCCGACGTTGGCAAGGATGCATGCCGACGGCGTCATCCTGGAAGCCTTTTAGAGACATCAGGAGGGTAGTTTTACACCCACCGAAGAGATGGGGAACCGTTGGGTCGTACATGCTCGTACGACCGAACGGCCGACGCCAGCAAGGTTGCATGCCAGCGGCTTCATCCCGGAAGCCTTTCCGGGGCATCGAGAGGGTATTCTTACACCTCCCGGAGATGGGGAACTATCAGGTCATACATCCTCGTACGCCCGAACGGCCGATACTGGTAAGGATGCATGCCGACGACGTCATCCCGGAAGCCTTTCTGAGGCATCAGTAGGGTAGTCTTACACCTCCTGGAGATGGGGAACTGTTAGGTCGTACATGCTCATACACCCGAATGACCAACGCTAGCAAGGATGCATGCCGGCGGTGTCATCCTGAAAACCTTTTCGGGGCATCAGGAGGGTAGTCTTACACCTCCCGGAGAGATATGCAGAAAACGGATAAAACGCATAAAACACGTGTGGTAACTGCGAGTTTCCACGTAAAAGGACCCAACAAAGGGGTCGCGACCGAACCGAACTCGACCATGCTGGGTGGATTCACTCGGCCAGGAGGGAGGCTGTCGGTACCTTCGAAAGTGTATCTGAATGAATGACATCTGGGCATGTCCTCCGACCTTTCCCTTATGGGGGGAAGGTCCAACATGATTGGGGCTTGAGAAAAACGTCACTAAATCACACATAAAATGATGAGGAAGGAGGTGCTTACCTGCAAGGAGTTGTCGACGATGATCAGAAGTCCTCAATCCGGTGTGGCGAGAGGCTGTCGGGGCTTCGAGCAGCTCTTCTCCTTCAGCGTCCATACCAGCATCTTTTGGAAGCAGTGGAAGCTTGCCTGAATGGGGTTGAAGGCCCTCTTTTTATAAGGGATTACCTTCCTTCTTTGGGGGGATCCATAGATGGAAGCCGGCGTATGTCTCGGTTCAATCACATGATCGGCGTGATTGATTGATTACGAGATTGAAGTGATTAAATCTCGTTGTATCTTTCTAATTGATTCGCCTTGCCTTTTCAGGTAGCAAAACTGGCAGCTGCCACGTGATTGGCAAATGCCGGCTGGTTGGGATCGGGATCCGCAACGAGTTTTTAGCTGGTGATTCAGGAGAATCAGCAGTAGCGGATAGCCAGAGCTTTGCACCAGCTAGGAGTTTGGCTGCCATGTGTTTAACCCAGAGGTCGGACTAGGCATATGAATGGACTTGCACGTTGATGGGAGAGTTAAAGGTCAGCCACCAGGGTGTTTTACCGGTGTGCCGGTAGTTAGCCGGTTGGTTCTATCTACCCACCCCACAAAGGGGGAGCATGTCAACTTAGCTAGGGGGAACTGGGGAGTCGACTACCGAGGTTGGTTACCGGCATGCCGATGGTAGGCCGGCTGGCTGCCCGATCAACTTGTTTATGTGTGGGCCAACAGGGAACCGGCTACCAGGGTTAGTACCGGCATGTCGACGGTGGGCTGGCTGGCCACCCAATCAACTTGTCTATGCATGGGCCAACATGGAGCCAGCTGCCAGGGTTGGTACTGGCATGCCAGCGTCGGGCCGGCTGGCCACCCGATCAACCTGTTTACGCATGGGAGTCAACAAAGACCCAAGTTTTTAATCATCTTTTTTAACTCATACTGTTGACCCCCACGCTTAACACTTATCGGGTGTGAAATAAATCAACCAGCCACCTACCGGCATGCTGGTATATCACCCTAACGATCGGTTCCCCCAAACACCTCCTCAATGAAGTTCCACTTCGCTAGTGTTGACACCCGTGTTCAACACCAATTGGGCTACCGTGTAAGTCAACTAGCCACCCCCCAACATGCTGGTAAAATTCCCTGATGGTCGATTCCGATTTCTTCCCTGGGCATGAAGGTCCCCTTTCACTCAGAACAAAGGACCACGTGAAAAAACATGGTTGTCAACTCACGATTTCCCGATAGCCAACATGCAGATACTGATTAACATGCCCGCAGCTGCCATAGGAGAAAAAATGGCCGACCACACGAAACTTCTATCCAAGGGTGGAAGTACCATTTTCCAAATGGTGGGAGGGGGGCAAGGTAAATGTCGTGAGGTTACGATGGCCGTAGGAAAAGCTTAGTTCGACTTTCAAGGTAAAGTACATGGCCGTTGAGTCATTAGCCAGCACCCAATCTTAGCTATCTACCATGGCCAATTCCCTCGAACCACTGGTTGTGTTCCCAGTGCATGCTGATCCCCCTTACCTAGTAGCCGGCCAACCTGCCATGGCTATTAGCTAAATGCCTGGGTAAATAATTCAAATTGAATGGAAAGATATGGTGAGATTTAGTTACTTAAATCCCGCAATCAATGAATCACGTAGCTCATGGGATTAAACCAAAATGTACGTGGGGTTTCCATCTCGGTATCACCCAAAATGGAAGGTAATTCCCTATATAAAGGGCCCTGCATTCCATGTAGAGGGGGGGCCTTTTTCCGATGTTCTGGAGGAGTGAATTTGGAGGAGGGCTACTCAGAGCACTGATGTCCTGTTCCTGAACCATAGCGGTGGTTGCCAGAAGTCCATAATAGTGGCTGCCATGTCTATATTGGAATTTTTACCTATTTCCCACTTATCTCATTGGGAGGGGCAAAGCTGCCCTCTAGAGGCCCCGGAAAGGCTTCCGGGATGAGGCCGTTAATGTACCCTCTCTTTCATCTGGCTATCACTCAGAAGCCCATGGCGTTCCACCGGTAGAGCCGGCGGATGAGCCAAGGTACAAAGAATTGAAACGTGATTGTGTGAGCGCATCGCCACGTGGGGCGGATGGCTTGTTAAACAGAGTTCCCACCTTATTTTTGGGTAGAAAATAAGGAAAACCGGATGGGGAAGTGTCCTTCTGCCATCAAAATGGTAAAAATCGTAGAAATGGTATAAAATCATGTAAAACTATGCAAAAAATGAGAGAGCTAGATACGAGACTCAAGGTACTATTGGGAAAGGTGTTAGGCACCCCTAGATAGCTCAGGTAATCTCGGCCTCTCTCTGACTCTAAAAATGGAAAACGACAATAGTCAGCCTGGCCAAACACGGCCTCATCCTAGAAAACTTTCCAGGGCATCAGGAGGAATAGTCTTATTCCTTCCGGTAAAAGTAAGTGAGGATCAACCAATGCAAGGATTCACACGGGATCTGGCGATAAAGGGGAGAGAGAAAGGCATGGTGGTCACCATTACAGACTGTTCGGCTGAAGAGCCAAAGGTCTGGCGAGATAGCCGGCTAGAACGTCAGACTGCCGGGTAAGGGTACCGATTGCTGCACAACATTCTGCCTCTCCTACTGGGGACAAGAGTTCATGTACCTAGTTTGGCCAGAGCCAGCAAGGACTCATGTCAGTGGCCTCATCTTGGAAGCCTTCTCGGGGCATCAGGAGAGCAACTTTGCTTCTCCCGGTAAAGGGTAGCTATCAGGGTGTACAAACTCATACACCTGGACGGCCGACATCGATAAGGATGCATGCCGACAGCCTCATCTCGAAAGCCTTTCCAGTGCATCGAGAGGGTAGCTTTACTCCTCCTAGTAAAGAGGAACCGTCTCTAAGTGTACATACTCATACACTCAGACGGCCGGCATCAGCAAGGATGCACGCTGACGGCCTCATCCCGAAAGCCTTTCCAGGGCATCGGGAGAGTAACTTTGCTTCTCCCGGTAAAGGGGAACCATCGGGGTGTACACGCTCATACACCCGGACGGCCAGCGTTGACAAGGATGCATGCCGACAGCCTCATCTCGGAATCCTTTCCAGGGCATCGAGAGTGCTGCTTTGCTTCTCCCAGTAAAGGGGAACCGTCGAGGTGTACATGCTCATACACCTAGATGGCCAGCGTCAGCAAGGATGCATGCCGACAGCCTCATCTCGAAAGCCTTTCTGGGGCATTGGGAAAGCAGCTTTGCTTCTCCTGGTAAAGGGGAACCGTTGGGGTGTACATGCTCATACACCCGAACGGCCAGCATCGGTAAGGATGCATGCCAACAGCCTCATCCCGGAAGCCTTTTCGGGGCATTGGGACAGCAGCTCTACTTCTCCCGAGAAAGGAGAACCATCATGGTGTACATGCTCATACACCCGAATGGTCAGCGTTGGCAAGGATGCATGCTGATGGCCTTGTCACGGAAGCCTTTTCGAGGCATCGAGAGAGCAACTTTGCTTCTCCCGACGAGATATGTGGGAAATAGGTAGAAACACGAACATAGACATTGTAGCCACCGCTATGGACCTCTGGCCAAAGAACCAGAGGTTTGGTGGGTCTACGCATCTGCCTACCAAACAACTGGGTATGGGACTGGATGTTCACCCGGTATGCCGCCTCCACTTTCGGGTGCAGGGATTTCTGCACCCAGTCCCGAAAGATGGGAGAGGCGGTCACCTTCGGGGAGACGGTCGTCTGTAAGCGGAGACGACACATTTGACGATGGCCATGCGTTTCAAAGAAAAAGGGCAAAGAAAACCCAACGATATGTTCATAAAACATGTAAGAAAACATGGGTTTCCATTTAAAAAAAATGATGAAGGAACCGTGACCAAATTGATCTTGACCATACTGGGTGGATTTACCTGGCAGGGAGGGAGGCTTTCAAAACCTTCGGAAGCATATCCGAAGGAATGATACCCGGGCATCTCCTCCAACCTTTCCCTTTGTGTGGGGAAGGTCCAGTATAGTCGGGGTTCGACGGATAGAGGCTATGTTTGAAGCATGACGGTGTTGAACCCCATGCATAAACAGGTCGATCGGGCGGCCAGCCATCCTGCCGCCAACATGCTGGTGTCCAACCCTGATAGCCGGCTCCCTTTTGGCCCACGCATAGATAGGTTGATCGGGCAGCTCAGAGCACTGATGTCCTGTTCCTGAACCGTAGCGGTGGTTGCCAGAAGTCCATAACGGTGGTTGCCATGTCTATATTGGAATTTTTACCTATTTCCCACTTATCTCATTGGGAGGGGCAAAGCTACCCTCTTGAGGCCCCGGAAAGGCTTCCGGGATGAGGCCGTCAGTTTACCCTCTCTTTCATCTAGCTATCACTCAAAAGCCCATGGCGTTCCACCGGTAGAGCCGGCGGATGAGCCAAGGTACAAAGAATTGAAACGTGATTGTGTGAGCGCATCGCCACGTGGGGCGGATGGCTTGTTAAACAAAGTTCCCACCTTATTTTTGGGTAGAAAATAAGGAAAACCGGATGAGAAAATAAGGAAAACAGAGTTCCCACCCCTTTGTTGGGTCCTTTTACATGGAAACTCGCAGTTTCCCCATGTGTTTTGCGTGTTTAACCCGTTTCTTGCATATCTCTCCGAGAGGAGTAAGACTACCCTCCCGATGCCCGGAAAAGACTTTTAGGATGACGACGCTGGCATGCATCCTTATCGGCGTTGGCCGTTCGGGCATATAAGCATGTACAACTCGACAGTTCCCAATCTCCAGAAGGAGTAAAACTACCGTCTCGATGCCTCAGAAAGACTTCCGGGATGACGTCACCAGCATGCATCCTTGCCGGTGTTGGCCGTTCGGGCGTACGAGCATGTACAACCCAATGGTTCCCAATCTCCAGGTGGAGTGAGACTACCCTCCCGATTCCCCAGAAAGGCTTCCGGGATGACGTCACCGACATACATCCTTGCTGGCATTGGCCATTCGGGCGTACGAGCATGTACGACCCGATGGTTCCCAATCTCCAGGAGGAGCAAGACTACCCTCCCGATGCCCAGGAAAGACTTCCCGGATGACACTACCGGCATGCATCCTTGTTGGTGTTGGCCGTTTGAGCATACGAACATGTACGACCCGACGGTTCCCAATCTCCGGGAGAGGTAAGACTACCCTCCCGATGCCCCGGAAAGGCTTCCATGATAATGCCGCCGACATGCATCCATGCTGGCATCGGCCGTTCGGGTGTACAAGCATGTTCGACCTGATGGTTCCCCATCTCCGGGAGGAGTAAGACTACCATCCCGATGCCTTAGAAAGGCTTCCGGGAGGACGCCGCTGGCATGCATCCTTGCCAACGTTGGCCGTTCGAGTGTATGAGTATGTGCACCTAGGTAGTCCCCGGTCACCGAAGAATTTTCTGATCCCCTAGAAAGACTTCCAAGATGAGGCCACATTTGGCCGGGCTGACTATCGTGGTTTTCCGTTTTTAGAGCCAAAGAGAGGTCAGGATTCCCTGGGCTGTCTAGGGCTGCCTAACACTTTCCCCAACAGTACCCTGAGCCCCGTATTCAGTTCTCTCTTGTTTCATATATCTATAAAGAATGTGCCTTTCATTTAGTTTGTATTTTTTGCTTTATGAGAATTTGTAACTTGATGTACTCAAGGGCATTGTTGGAATTTGGGCTATGAGTATAAAAGCCCAAATTCGCCCATTTGAGGTAGTAAGAAGAAGCTTTTGTTCCTTACTTCTTCTCCTTTGTATCCACTACCTTCATAGTGAAACCCACCAAGAGAGCCCCATCCGTGGAGTACCCATCAAAGGGGAACCACGTAAATCATTTGTGTTTGAATGCTCTTGATTTAGATGCCTCCTTCTTCCACTCGGCAAGACGGATCCAAGCTCAAGGTGCACCGGCGACGAACACCCCCAAATCCGAGATTTTCTTCCTCGAATCTCTTCCGATTTCTTCTGGATTCATGGGGCATTTGCTCTTGATTGTACAACAAGTGGTAT
>JAMKPZ010002944.1:0-23075 GCA_024699675.1 Amphibolis antarctica
TCCTCAAATATAATACTTCATTAATTCCTCCGTCCACTTCACCCCTGTACGTACGTGTCCCGTCCGTGCCACAACATTTAATTTGCGTTGTGCGCGCACACGCACATGCACGCACGTCGTCGTCGTCGTCGTCGTCGTCGTCTCCGTATTATATCCGTAGTGCGTTAAATTTGAATCATACTAAAAAAAACTTTTAATCTTGTTATATGATTTTAATTTTATCAAATGTCTCATAATTAAGAGACACAATAACTCTTTTAGCCTAACTTGTGGTCCACGATTGATTATAGCTAGTTCTGGAGTTCGGTGAGGATTCGCAGTTGAGGTCAAGAAGGAGGTGGCCGCATTTGAAATTAAGTTGGGTAAAAGGTTGTATTGCATGTAGATGAAAAACGTGTCCTTTTGTACCATCCGAATAAACAAAGAAAAAGTAAAACCCTAGATCTAGTAAATATGAACACAAAAACAGATAAAAGTTAATTGGGCCTAGGCCCAACACTCTCCCTTCAAGATGGAACATATATGTTATGAAAGCCTAACTTACATGTAAGATAATTTTTTTTTTTTTTTACAAAAAACCCTATCTTAATTTTATTCACCAGACAGATAGGCACCTACAAACCAAAATCAAATTATAAAGTAGATGAGGGAGACTAGACCAAAATCCCATAGAAAAGTAACAAAGGAGAAACAAACAAAGCACAACACCAAAATCCAAACCATGTGAGGGGGACTAGACTAAACCTCTCAGGGAGACAAAGAAGACAAGAGAACAAAACAACATCAAGAAGCCTACGAGCTTGAGAAGCTACCTGAACAACGAAGGGAGGTCCCATTGATCCAACGAAGGATGTCCTTAATGCGGGTAGGACATCGCACCAGAGACCTACAAACTCTATCACCAAGATTGAAGGCAATCTGTGCTGCTTAATCAGTCTCTTGGTTGCACTCTCTAGGAGTCCACTTAATCGGGGGGTGCAGAGCAAGCTACTGAAGTAGGAATGGCCAGAAAGGAAGAACATGCCTCTGAGGACACACACCCTCGACCACAGCACGACACAAAACAGCACAATCCGATTCCAGCTCCACATGCATCGAGTCTAGCCTAAGAGTCGCACACCTGGAGAGAGCCATATGGAGTGCCAAAGCTTCCACATGCAGGGGGTCCACCGCAGTACTGCTACCAAAGGCAAGCCAAACCAGAGCACCCATATCATCCTGCAAAACCGCCACCCAAGAGCTTCTACCATTCATCGCGAACACACCATCCACATTGAGTTTGAGAAACCCAGGTGGAGGCCATTGCCAAGCCAACCATTCTCCTCGTGGATTCCCAGTAGTAGAAACTTGCATATTAGATCTCAGGAAAGAAGAAATAGCATCTCTTACCTTATTCCTGACGTAACCAAAGTCCCTGGACTCATTGGCAACGATCACTTTACATCTAGCCTTCCAGCTCTCCCACAAAATGTTAGCAATAACAAACTTATGTAACTTACAACGACCATCTTTCCCTTGGTAGTCTAAGCATTTCTCAATCCAATGTTTCCATTGGCAAGGACCAAGAACCTGCACATCAAAAGAGATCGAGAACCAATGCTGTAAACAAAATAGCCCACTCACCTTCAAAGAAGAGATGTGTCGGGCAATCCATCCCTTTAACCCAGGTGCAACAAGCACACATGGATGCAAGTGAAGTGCCCCAATGCATAAACAACTCCTCAGTAGGAAGCACATTCCATTTCCAATGCCAGAGAAAGAATGAGACCTTGGTAGGAATATAAGAACACCACAATCCTACATTCCAACATGTGCGGGAGCCAAGAATTCTAATCCACTCCCAAGCTCCCAATGTTGTAAGTTTGCCATCCCTACTACCATGCTAGGCAAACCTATCCGGGTGGTCCACAATCTTGCCAATGTTGACTTGCAAAGCCGTAAAAACCTGCGGGAGCAACAAATCCTTAAGACCGCTAGTATCAAATTGAGCAAGCTCCGCAAGGCTCAGATTGCACAGCCAGAGATCCATCGGTGCCAGCTTGACCAAGGGGAGATGAGACCACGCCCCCCCAACCAGGTCATCTGCGAAGCAAGATGGTTCCAAACACCATGGAGGCTCCACCAAATCGAAGAGGTACGTACATGAGGAAAAACAAGACCACCATAAGCGGAATGGAAGTATTTAGACCAAAGCCCATTACCATTTTGAGTACACCTAGCCATTCTGGTCCGCAAGGCAAGCATCATATCCTCCAATTTATAGACGCCCAACCCACCCTCTATGATGGGCTGCATGAGTGAGTCCCATTTCACCAGAGGCCTCCCCTGCGAAGAGTTACCTGCCCAAAGAAAGTTAGCAAGTAAACGACGAATCTGATTGAAAACAGATTTTGGCAAATTATGAATACTAAGAACATGCATAGGAATTGCAGCAAGGACATGATCGATTAAAGTTAACCGACCCTCTGGACTTAAATATTTATTTTTCCAACCCTAAAGCCCCTCAGCAATCATACCCAAAGACAATAGGTTGAAAATAAATAGCTTTAGATCTACCCTTATAAATAGGAGAGCCCAGATAAGTAAAAGGAAGCACTCCCTGTTGAAAGCCTATTTTTCAAGGATGGCTTTTTACTAGATAAAAAGAATTTACTCTTATTTTGGTTAATTCATTGCACTGTAGAAGACTAATAAACCTGGAGGATCTGGAAGCAAGCTTTAATATTATTGAGACTGCCATTCAAAAAAAGTAAGGTATCATCAACATAAAGGAGATGTGAGCATTTAAAATTAGCAACACCGATAGAATTAGGGCTAAAACTATTCGACTCCTCGAAGAAGTGTAAACCCCTGTACAATAATTCTTCACGTAAGATAAAAAGATAAGGAGAGAGAGGATCACCCTGACGAAGACCACGAGTGCTAGTGAAGAACTGAGTGGGGGATCCATTAATCAGTACCAAAAAAGGAATATGCTCCACACACTCACGAATGAGCTGTAAGCACTTAGCCGAAAAACCAAATTTATCCAACACCATATACAAAGAACCCTACTCAAGGCGATCATACGCCTTCTTCATATCCAAGTTGAAAAGGATGTTACCACCTCTAGTCCTCTTGTCAATTTTCTAGACTAAATCCTGAGCAAGCACAATGTTGTCAAAAAAACTCTTGTCTTTAATGAAGGCACCTTAAGAAGGACTGACAAGCTTCCCAATAAAGTTGCACAACCTATTAGCTAGAATTTTAGAAATAATTTTATATCTAACATTACAGAGGCTAATAGGCCTAAAGTCTTTGAAGTCAATTGGAGTCGCTACTTTCAAAATTAAAGTTATAAAGGTGGCCTTCCAAGAATTATCAAGCCTTGCACTTGAAAAAAATTCAATAATAGCATTAGAAAGGTCTTGCTCAAGAATTTCCCAAAATTCATGAAAAAGGCCAGATGAAAAGCCATCTGGTCCAAGGGCACTATGGCTAACAATCTCGACGGTAGCCACTTTGATTTCCTCTGTGGAAGGAATAGAACTGAAAAAGTTACAATCCTCCTCTAAAACCAAGGACGGGATATGGTGAAAAAGATCATTATCCATAACAAAGCCTTTCACTTGAAACAAACGATCAAAGTATCAAACCGCTCCCTCCCTAATACTATCCATAGAGTCAAAACCAAAGTCATTACAAAAAGCATTTGCTTAAAAACATTAACATGATAACGTCTATTAATGATAGCATGGAAATAGCACGTGTTGCGATCGCCTTCACACAACCACCGCACATTAGCCTTCTGAGCAAGAAAATCATATCTCCTCCTATCATTCCGAGCAAGCCTCATTTTAAGATCCTGCAAGTGAGAAAAGTCATCATCGAAGCTTCTCAAGCTAAGTTGAAGTTCGATGTTGGCAATATCCTGCAACATATTATCTTTTTCTTTAAAAATATCACCAAACTGAGCACGATTCCACTCCTTCAAGACCTGTTTCAAGGAATGGAGTTTATAATTAAAATTCTTTAAAGCAATATAAGATTTATGGCCACCCCAAGTCTCCTTCACAGGGTTCCGAAATCCGTCATGGAGCAATCACATATGTTGAAATCTAAAGGTCGATGGGCCCCAAGACCGAGTGCACCTATTACGCACAATCAAAGGAGCATGATCAGAATAGATACGAGTCTCATAGCTTACAACCACATCAAGCCGTTGCATGAAGAAGTCATTGGCAAGACACCAGTCCAGTCGACATGAAAGCTGCCGGGGACCCCCTCCTGTTGTTACACAAAGAAAGACTATTGCCAACAAATTGAGGCTCAATCAAACAATGATCATCAATGAAATTATTGAACTCCTTAGAACTACCAAGTTCAGTGACATGGGAGGCTGATGACTCCAAATGGTTCCTAATGACATTGAAATCGCTACCAAGAAGCCAAGGAGAATCTCCCAACTACCCTCCCAGATTGCCCAAATGCTCCCAAAGATCACGTCGGCCATACCTAGAGTAGGAGGCATACACAACAGAAATAAAAACAGTACTACCTGATTGATCCTTAATTGAAAAGGTGATGACTTGAGAATGTAGAGCAATAATATCCACATCAATAACATTATTCCAGAAAAGCCAAATGGATCGATTATGCAAAAAGCTATGATCCATTCTCAACTTGAGAGAGAGACCAACCCGATGGATCTGCGGCTCCAAAGCAACAAACAAATGAGCATCATTCCGACGAAGGAGGTCCCTGCAATGCTACGTAGTGGCCTTGTTCCCAAGGCCCCTGCAATTCCAAAATAAAATATTAATCATTATAACTAAATGAGAAGGAAGTCACCTGAAGCTCAATTCTCCCAAGAGAAGAGCATATCAAATGTGTTCGTTGAGTGCGACTATCCATGTCTCTGCATTCTAAGGTCATAACGAAAGCCCCCTTGGGTAGCATCAGTCTGTTTTGAGTGGTAACCTCTAGAGGCTGCCTCCAAAGGGTCATCTGAACCAGACAGATCAGCTCCCACCTCCTAGCCATCAACACCAGTTGAAGCCGAGCACACAAACCACTCCTCGGAAGGAACCGCACGTGCCACCGAGGAGGGTGCCGATCCAACTAGCTCATGGCTATGCTTCTTCTTCCGACGATGTCCACTAGTCGGCCACCCACTAGAAGAAACCGGCTCCACGAAGATAGAGGAATTGAGAGTGGAACCCTTCATTAGCTGAGATTTAGTCCCAAAGCCCACCAGCCCAATGTCAGATCCAAAAGGACGCACCGAGTTGGACTCAATCTGCATTAGATCCAACAGCTGTGGGCCACCCAGCCATGATCCACCACGAGCACACTCAGAAGACTGGACTCCAAACCTACATCCAAATAGTCGCAGATAAGGAGATAGCTGGCCCATACTGCTTGGGTCAGCCGAAGGTTGCAGAGAGTCCAACGCCTCAATGTTAATAGTGTCGTTATCGGACAGGTGGAAACCAATCGAAGGGCCACCCCCCGTGCGATCCTTGTCTCCAGTCAATGTGGCCATCACAGATTGGCCAGAATGCGGCACCTCCTTACTAGAAACCTGCTCAACATCCGAAATTGACAAAGATTTCAAGTTGTCTAGAGCCTTGGTATGGATACCCCCTGGACGTATCTCAACACTAAATTCATCTTGCTGTTGTACCTCCTTACCAGAGTCTTGAACATGAAGTTGCCCATTGTTCCCAGAGAGTAAAGTCATTTTTTCCAAGGATGATGGGATGACAGTCGAGATAGCCCTATGTCGCTGTTTCCTGCGACGTGCCGGAACGCAATCGCCATCCTTACTAGTCACGTCAGCAGTAGGGGGATCAGGGACCGCTAGGGTAGGGTCATTCTGGGGAGGATCATTCTCGCTCGACGCTAAGAGCCAACAAGCACTAGAGTGATTCGTGGACAAACCTCCCACAGCACTGTTGTTGGAAGTTTTCTAACGACAAGACTCCTCTCGATGTCCAATCTTCACACAAGCACGACAAAACATCAGAATGAAAGGGTAAATCACATGTTGTTCAATAAGCTCGCCACCATTGTTGATGATCACCGAAGGTGGTAGTTATTTTGAAAGATCCATTTCAACACAAAGGATGGTGACCCCAGGCCTTGTGTAGTCTATGACATCCCTATGCACGCAAAGGAAGTTCCCAAGCAAAGCTACAATTCGCTTGAAGGCATCAATTGCTTGCATGTGTGCTCGAAGCTTCGGCAAGTGAACCCAAATGGGGGCAAACGTTGAGTCATTCTCAGGAGTGAACGATGGCGTCCATCGAAAAACTGACATTCTCTTCCCATCAATGTACAACGGATCCTTCACAAGCACCTTAGTGAAATCACTCTCATTTTGGAATCGAAGGAGGACATAGTGAGGATCAATAGCTCTAGGAAAAATTGATCCCGACAAGGAGATATTTTTCACAGCATTCATGATGCGATGTAAGTTTGGTCGTCTCCCAAAAAACTTCCCAACAAGGGTCCATTGCAGTGGAGTCGATAGCTCCTCAACCTCTTCTTTGGTGAAAATACATTGAGCAACCCCATTGTTGAACTCTGGCTGCTGAGGAGGGAGCGTCAGGAAACAAGGAGGCTGAAGGGACGAGCGCATAACGGCAGCAAATGACCGAGGCTTACTAGTCGACACTTCGTCCATAGCACGATCTGACGAATGACCCACATCCCCCCCAAGCACCCCTCCCACATCTGAAGTATTAGCTGACAGACCCGACTTTGACGGAGTAGGGGGCCCAGGGCCGTCCGCCATGGGCTAGAGCAAGGCACCACCGACGATTAGGGCCACACGTGAAAGGGTCTCTGTCAGAACATCCGTGCAGACAAGGAAGGGAGAAGGATTGGAGAATGTAGCATCGACAAAAAGGAAACACAGGGGATGTGACCTTGTAGGAGTGGCGTCGCCAGCGATGCGAAGACGGCATCCAGAGGGTGCCACCGTTGATTAGGTATTCATTGCCGATGATTAACTTTTTGGATGCATGTGTTCAATTTGCTTATTAAAAAAAAGAAGAGGTGCATGCAAGATAGTTGAATCTGGTTTACAACAAGGGCTTGGTAAAGATATTGGTGATTTGTTCACTGCTCCTTAGATATTCTGTTTCTATAATGCGTTCTAGTTTTTCATGAACCAAATGGCAATCAATGTTGATGTGCTTCATTTGCTCATGAAATACAAGGTTTGCAGTTATGTGTTCCGCTACATTGTCATCGCAGAAGATCTTGGTTGGTTCCCGCATATCAATACCAAGATCTTTAAAAACATACCTTAGCCACATGATTTCAATGGTGCAGCTTGCCATGGATTGATATTTAGACTTAGCTGTGGATTTAGAGACAGTGCTCTATTTCTTAGTTTTCCGAGAAATGAGCAACCTACCAAGAAAAAAATATATCTGGTAATGGATTTAGTGGTGAAGGTGCAGTTACCCCAATTTGTGTCACAATATGCCTTGAGATCAAGGGTGTCATTACTATGAAAAGTAATGCCTTGATGAGGATTAATTATTCTACAAGTAATGCACTACCTATACTGCTACAGCGTAGTGTTCTTGGAAAGGTTTAGTAATAAAATGACTTAAATGGTTTACAACAAAGGATATGTCAGGTCAAGTAAAAGTAAGTTAAATTAACTTACCAACAAGTCTTCTTAACATTGTTATTATTATACTCTAATTGTAAATACCTTTCCATGGGCACATTGGCAAGTTTACTCTCCATCAATCCTGTTTCTTCAAGTAAGTTGAGTACATACTTTCACTTGACAAACATTTAACCCTTCTTTAGAGTGGAAACTTCTAATCCCAAAAAGTATTTTAATTTTCTTGGGTCTTTAATGACGAAGCTATTGCTGAGATGATGCTTCAAATGTTGAATCTCTGTCATCATTTCTTACAATAAAGATGTATCAACATAAACAAGTATAACTAAATGAACATTATTACATTTTAATGTGAATAAAAAATAGTCAACTTTGCTTTGTTTGTAGCCAGCCTTGATAAGAGTGTTTGACAACATGTGAAACCAATTTCTCAAAGTTTGTTTGAAACCATAAAGAGACTTTTTGAGCTTGCAAACTTTGTGGCTATCCACCTACTTCCCCAAAAGATATAGCCCATGTGGTTGTTTCATGTATACTTCTTCAGTCAAGTCTCCACACAGAAAGGCATTTGTGATGTCTAATTGTTGAAGATTCCTATTAGCTACTTTTGTGTTTTAACTTGTGTAAATTGCAAAGTACAAATTTTAAAATTTATAACCACAAGTGCACAATGCCCATTATAATAAGTAATGCGAGTATGGGTCAAATCCATAGAGAGCTTGTATTCAAACTTAAAATTATGCATTTTATAGATATTAATTTATGCATCTTATTAACTTCTAGTTGCATTTTGCATTGAATAATGATGATTGAAAGGTTAACTATGTTTTTAAGCATTATGTACGTTTACTCACTTTATTGATACATGAATTAAATTTTAAGTCATGAAAATTATTTACATGAATATGTCAGAGATTTTTTATTAAAAGAGAATGATGAAATGATAACCAACAGCTCAGTCTGTTGGTAATCTAGTTAATTCACGGAAGAAACCACAATTTATGTTAAGTTATAAAGTCCATGGGTAAACTAGTTAACCAACGGACTTACTCCAATGGTAAACTGGTTTACCAACAAACCAAAGTAGTTTTCTTCGCAACAACTTTTATTGATATAATAGCAATTATAACTATAGTAGACAATAATATATGATGAATTATTTCTCTTGTAAGGTGACTTACTTCACAGAAATGTATTTTATGAGTAATTACAAGGAAATTCATGTAAGAGATAGAGTGGGCTAATAGGAACTGACACTCCCTCAGTTGATAAAAGGAGTCTCGTAGCTACGAAAACCACCCTCCCCCCACTCCTTCATCCAAACACCATCCACAACCATACTTCCATCTTCTTCATCTTCCATCTTCCACCTATTTATTTCTTCTTGAGAAGAGATTTCCGACCTCTTCTTCCTCTCTCTTTTCCCTAGTGTATTTGCTGTTCTTTTCTCTACCTGAGCGTATCCTGAAGGGAAGACTCTTGGCGTCGGCTATTTCCTCATCTGTTCCTTGGTGAAATATGGAGTGATGCCCTAAAAGTCATTCAAGGTTGAAAGGAAAGTTTGCCAACTTGACGACTTGGTGGACTGGAAGTAAAGACAAAAAGAGCACTTGACCAGAGCAAGTTTCAAAGGGTGAAAATTGTAACAGATAATTAGGTGTTCTCTCCTTTTCTTTTTCTTTGCTATATACTATATGTGTTGTATTGTATTGTTGAATATTATTACGTTCATGCAATTGATTATATATGTGTTTCATTTCGTGTGTTGTGTGTGATCCCCTTAAAAAAAAAAGAACAAAAAGAGAAACAAGTAATTTTTATAAGTTCAAAGAATCGAGAATTATATTCATCTAAAATTCAAACTTACCTTTCACTAACGAGGAAGTCTGTTGATTAAGTGGTTTATTCACAGACCAACTCCATTGGTTAAGTTACTGTCAAGCCTATTGATCAGTTAATCAACAAGTAGTAACGTTGGTAAAGACGTTTACCAATAGACTAATTTTGTTGGTTATCACATATTAATTAAATTAAAATCAATTGCATGTAGACTGAAATACAAAATATCTAAAAGATTAAGTATTTGGAATCAAAACCTAATTGCTTAGGTCTTCTAGTGAAGAATCTGGATATTTCACTAAGAGCTTCTTTTAAATCCAAATAACTTAAGTAAAGACATAATTGAGTTTAATGAAATTATTCTGGGGATGAAAGATATATGAATTAATTAAAGAATAGTCTAACAATTACTTGGGATAGAGCAATTGTAGTACACAAATTTAACAAAGTATTAACCCTACAATCCCTGTGGACAAACTCGTTCTTATACACTAATTACATCTGAATCCGTGTACTTACGGTAAAATTAAAATATATCGAAACATATTAATTATTGATCATTTCAAAAAGTTCGAACAACTTGGCAAAAGAATCGATGGAAATACGTAAGTTCTGAAATAAGTACAAAAATCACCATTTAAAAAATAATAAATAAAGATTAAGTCTACTGAAATAAGAGGAACAGCAAACTGGAGTCCATAGGTCACATGCAAAACACAAAAAGCACGAGCCTCAAAGCTTAAAATGTGAGAACACTTGCTACAAACCTGAACGAGATGACTATTCTATCATGTTTAGGTCTCAACAAGACGCACCCAGCGGCTCCTTTAGTATATTTTAAATAAAACAAAAACTCTTGTAAATCTTTGAACTAGATGAACTTAATTCATCCAGTTTAGCTAAACGTGACAGACTCAACGTCCACTTTAGCAGACTCAACAACCAGAACGGTACGTTGAGCTCTGAACGAGACGTAGCCAACAACCACTATACTACTGAAAATGAAACCATCCTCTTCTTTAGCTTCATTTGACCCCTTTATACACATCTAGAGATTCCAGACCCTTTATCACAAGTCATCTAGCTAAATCACAAGAGGATGACTAAATAAAATCTTTAATTTTACAACTTATTCGAAAACATAGCTATTCACAAACAAATATACATATGTACAGCAGCTTGGAGATATAAATCTCGGTAGAACTTGCACAAAGGCACATATATACAGACAGGAACATAAACCTTTACAAAAACACAAATCTCTACAAAAATATTCACAACATAACTACAAAAAATCGAACTGTACAAAAAATAGAGTCAGCTGTTAGTAAAATTAGTGTGTTAGAGAGTTAGTGAAAAACCTGTTAGAAGTTAGATTAGAAAAATCATCAAACGAAGTTAGATGCAAGCAGAAAACTCGAATGTACAAAACTACAACAAAACCAAAGTGAAAACTACACAAAACGTCAAACTGAAAACAACTAAATACAAAAGTACAACATTTACAGAAAACAAACGAGCATGCTTCAAACAATAGCACAATCAATGAAGGAAAGACTCAACTGTACATAACTAAAAATAAACAAAAACTTTATATAAATACACAGTATTTACAAGGTTCAACCAAAGTATTGAAAAGTTACAACAATAAAACATAAATACAATGTGGTCTCTCTCTAACACTTGCAAACCCATTATACCTTAAGCTCCTCCATGTACTAAAAATGCTTTAACCCAACATTGGAAGAACTGCATGCCACCCTCTAGTCGACCTCCAAGTTGTCACCCCATCAGAACAACTAGCACTACAAGAAAACTCATTTTTGTTGACGGATTCGTTATTGAATCTGTCACAATTGTGTTGACATTTAGTGATGGATTATTAAAAGTTTGTCACTAAAGGGCGTATAATCCGTCACGAAAAAAATGGTCGATCTTTTAATACAATCGTCCAATCTTTTAACACAAAATGCTGATTCTCTCATCATGTATGAACTTAAAATTTCAAGTGACATTCTACCGTTATGTTACAAACTTAATGCTAAATTATTTAGGGGACACGAACTCTACAAGCACGGTTGTAGGTCGATTGACAGGTGAAATTTAGTGATCCCCATACCCAGCACTGATCTGGTTGCTGGGTAAAACATGTAGCAGCTGACTCCAAACCCAATACACATCCCCAACTGCTGGTTCCCCGACTCTCCCCCAATTCAATGGTAATTGTCGCCTAGGCGGAACTTCCACCAAAACTTGGCATTTTTCGATGGAAGTGCCATTATTTCCACTTCCATTTATTTAGGCTAGTCGTAGGGTAAAGTCAGTAATGTTACGGTTGGCCGTAGAGTAAAGATCGTAACATTACAGCTAGACGTAGAGTAAAGTCCATAGTGTTATAGCCAGCCATAGGGTAAAACTCATTATCACCCCTCACTTAACCAAGTCTGGGTTCCAAGTAATCACATGACAGCTAGCCCGCAAGTTGATACATGCCCTTAGTTGCCAATTCCCCAACTCTCCCCCGAGCAAGAGGGAGCCCCCTTTGTCCTTTCACAATGGATTTGGGGCAAAGACATGGTTGCCAACTGTCGACAGCAAACCTAACACAATCGTCTGGTCTTTTAATACAACTGTCTAGTCTTTTAACACAAAACGTTGATTCTCTTATCACGTGTGAATTTAAAATTTCACGTGACATTCTATTGTTATGTTACGAACTTAATGCTAAATTATTTAGGGGATGCGGACTCTATAGACGTGGTTGTAGGTCAATCAATGGGTGAAATTTAGTGACCCCCATACCCAGCACTAATCTGGCTATCAGGTAAAACACACAGTAGCCGGCTCCAAAGTCGGTACACGTCCCCAGCTACCGGTTCCCTGGCTCTCCCCTGGTTTAACAGTAGTTGTCGCCTAGGCGGAACTTCTATTAGAACTTGGCATTTTTCAACGGAAGTAGCATTATTTCCACTACCATTTATTTAGGCTAATTGTAGAGTAAAATCTGTAATGTTATGGTTGGCTATAAAGTAAAGCTCATAACGTTACAGTTGGACACGGTAGCTAGCCTGCAAGTCGGTACATGCCCTTGGCTGTTGGTTGTCTGGCTCCCTCACGAGCGGTAAAACTCGTTATCACCCCACTTAGCCAAGTCTGGGTTCCAGGTAAGCACATGGCAGCTAGCCCGCAAGCCGGTACATGCCCCCAACTACCGGTTGCCCAGCTCCCTCCCAGGCAGTAAAACTTGTTACCACCCCACTCAGCACACAGCAGTCATTGATTTAAATAATTTATTAATCATTAACCTCCCATCCCTAAATCACGTGTCTAAATCGCGCCCATCTTTTTAAAATGTACACGTCTTTTAAAGTGCCTCATTACAAAAACCCTCCTGTCCCTAAACCCTCCCATCCCTAAATCTTCTCCTCCCATGTAGCACCCTTCCATCAAAGCTAGTCCACCATCTACTGTTCCGTCGAAGGTCGTCTATCGTTACACCGCAGCTCATTCGTCGAAGCTCCTCGCATCGTTGTTGTTTGCCTCCTCACGTCACCGATCCTCTGCTACCTCCTCGCATCACCAGTACACCCCTTTTTCTAGGTGAGATCACCCTCGTGTTCCTTTGATGGAGGTATAACATACAACCTTCAAATTTCTTCCATCTCATGGACATTTTTCTTTTTCCCTTTTTTGCACACATAATTATCGTTCTATACAAATACTTAAATATCTGTAAAATTGTATAAATTTTCAATTTCCCATATTTTTAAAAGTGTACAAATCCCCTAAATGAACAATGAAACATGACTTCTTCCTTTTTTAAATGAGTTCATTTTCATGCTAATATATCCAACTTCATTGTGAAATATTGTAATTACTATTTATAAGGGATTATCCCATAGGAATAATATCAATCTCTTCTTACCTCTCTCTACAACTTTTAACAAGTAAAAAATCTTTGTTTTCTTTCACAATGAAACTCATTAGTACCTTTTTTGATCTTGTTGATCTAGCATAACTTGCAGCTTTACCAAGCACCTTTGAGATTTTACTAGGTGAATCCTTCCCAGGAACAAGGTTTTCAACAGGCATCTATAAAGGATTCATTGAAACTTTTCCATTTGTTTTCTTCAAGGCCTTCCTCTTGTGTCTTCTGAAGTGAGCCAAATGAAAATAAGTGTCTTCCCTCCTATCCTATCGATGAGATTAACAAGAACAATTAATCAACTATTTAACTTCAATAACTGATTGAAAAGTACTGAATAGGGGAGTTGAATTTTTACCCATATGTGTGGCATAATTCCAAGAACCCATTCTCTAAATTCCTTGCATTCAAACTGCCAATACACAAAAACATGAAGAGTGTCTATGGAGGCTAGAGAAGGAAGTCCTCACATTTGCATTATCAATTCATACACCAAAACTATATCAATCCTCCCACATTTCCTTTTTTACCTGCATTACTAGACAATATGAAATCAACATTAAATATTATGGTCTTGGTAGGTTGGTGCTTTGAGTGATAAGAAGGTTGTCACTGAAACAAGATCGTATTGGAAATTCTTTGACGCAAGCACAAGATTGCATTGGAAATTCAATGTAAACATCCCTTCAATGATTTCTATTTTTAATTGTATTATATATGTTTTTGTCAATTTTGAGATAAAATATACAATAAAGTTAAAGTTTTTATTTCGTGTTGATAATATTGTTACTTAAATTTGAATCTTATAATCACCATGCCTTAATCACATATTGTAAGGTTAGTTACATGAATTATTCTTTCATATACTGAATTAAGATTTGGGATTGTCTTATCTTTTTGTATTTCATCTTCTAATTCCAAGCCATACTCCATTTTTTCTAGATATGAAATTTAAACACTTGTTATTAAGTGTTTGATGAATTTTAAACACTATGTATATATTCCTATGAACTTTATAACATTAATCCCAAGCAATAATCCCAAGGATAATACCCCAATGTTAGATATCCAATTACTTTTTATTAAAGTTTAAACAATTTTCATATGAGATTAAAAACATAGTTATCATTTTTTTTAATGTGTTATTTTCAATGATTTAGTATCGGATCATACGTAAGGGAAGTTATCCTTTTCTTGCAAAAATCAATGGACAAAAGCTGGATTCAAAAGCCAAGGTATATAAATTGTTATACGAGTCCATTGTCATATACATTAGTTAACATTTTTAAATGGTCTTTGTTTAACTCTATGTATGTTATATATATAGGAATACATTGCAATATATTAGAGGTGTCTGTGAGTTCGTGAAGTAGGCAACATCTCATGCTTTTACAAGAGGGCATATACTTTGTCCTTGTGTAAAATGCGTAAATGGCTTGTTGAAAGAATCGGAAACAATTAAAGAGATTTGCTATGGAATGACATACTTATCAACTACACCGTATGGACATATCACAGTGAAGAAGTACAAACTTGTCCAAACGATGTTGTTGACTATGACAAGCTAGAAGATAATGGTGGCAACGATATGGAAGATATGTTTTAAGATTTCCAAGACATGATTGAAGAGATGAATGATAGGCCAGAAGGTCATAATCGAGGATACAAATTCGTTAAAGATTTTTACACTGATGTAAATGACATTAACAAACCATTGTATGATGGATACCAGAATTATACGAGGCTCACTTTCATTGTAAAGTTGTTCCACATAAAATGTTTGGGATAGTGGAGTGACTCAACTTTTAATATGTTACTTGAGTTACTCAAAGATGTATTTCCAAAGGCAAATTTTCCAAGTAGCATGTATGAATTGAAAAAAATGGTCAAGAAATTAGGTCTTCACTATGAGAAAATAGATGCATGTCCTGATGATCATATGCTATTTTGGAAGGACAATGTGAATTTACAAAATTGTCCCACATGTGGCAAATCTAGGTGAAAAAATAACACCACCCCTGATCCACATTAGGAGGAGACATCTCAGATAGTCAGAAAAATCTTTGCCAAGGTGTTGTGATATTTTTGATCATACCAAGATTGCAAAGACTGTTTATGTCTCAAAAGATTGCGGTATCAATGAGATGGCATAGTGAAGATCGTATGAATGATAATGTCTTACGACATCCGGCTGATTCAGTATGTTGGCAAACATTCAATGTCATCCATCAATCATTTGGTGTTGATCCTTGAAATGTGCGACTTGGATTAGCTAGTGATGGCTTCAACCCGTTTGGCATGATGTGTACTACATATAGTATCTGGCCAATTGTATTGATTCCATACAATCTACCACTATGGATGTGCTTGAAAAAGCCCAACATGCTATTGACTTTGATAATTCCAAGACCAAGGTCTTCTGGTAATGCCATTGATGTATACTTGCAACCCTTAATTGAAGACCTTAAACTTTTATGAAATAAAGGAGTTCCAACATATGACAATTCAAAGCAAGAGACTTTTCAAATGCATGCAGCATTATTGTGGACCATTAATGACTTCCCTACTTATGCAATGTTGTCAGGTTGGAGCACAAAATGAGCTTATGCTTATCCGTCATGTCATTCAAACACATGTTCACACAGGCTATGTTATGGAAGGAAATTTTGTTATATGGGTCATCACAGATTTTTGCCACAACACTATAAATGGAGGGTGAACAAAACCTTATTTGATGGCACATGTGAAGAACAAGCAGCTCCTAGATCACTCTCTGCAAATGAAGTGTTACAACATGTGAAAAATCTAGCCTTCACTTTGAGGAAGACTCAATGGCCTTCTAGAAAGAACAAAGCTGATGTCTCACCAATACAACATAATTGGAAAAAGAAAAGTATTTTCTTTGACTTACCATACTGGGATTCACTTCTTATATGTCATAATTTGGATGTGATGCACATTGAAAGGAATGTTTGTGATAAGATTGTCAGCACCTTATTAGATATACAAGGAAAAATAGTAGACAACTTGCAATCTAGACGAGATTTACAAGATATGGGTATTCGACCATCTTTGCATGTTGATGCAGAAGATGATACATCCCTTCCAACGGCATCATTTACTTTGACAAAGAAAGATAAAATTTATTTTATGACATTTTGAAAAATTTAAAGGTCCCTGATCCCTGATGGTTATTCCTCCAACATATCCTGTTATATTAATGTTGAAGGAAGAAAGCTGATAGGGCTAAAGAGCCATGATTATCACGTATTGATGCAAGAGTTGCTTCCAATTGTAGTTCAACGAACATTGCCAAGTAACTTGAGCAAGGTGATTATTGACTTTTCCAATTATTTCAAACAATTGTGTTCTAAATGTGCTATGACTGAAGAGATGGTACACATATTCAACAATTGCTTCAACGTTGTGTGAACTAGAGACTATCTTCCCACCCTCCTTTTTTGATGTCATGGTACACTTGACCATTCACTTAGCAGAAGAGGCTCGCCTTGCTGAACTGGTGCAATATCGATGGATGTATCCAATTGAAAGGTAGAAAGATGTTTACATGCGTTGTCTTTATGTATATATGATTGTGACTCACCTTTGTTTAACTCTATAAATTGTAGGTACCTCTCTACTCTTAAAAGATTTGTTCGTAACAAATGCCATGTAGAGGGTTCAATTTCAAAAGGTTATCTAGCAATGGAGTGTATGACATTTTGTTCAATATATATAGAAGGAATACCCACTCAATTTAATTGTCCACCACAAAGCATAGACTACCAAAATTTAAGGGTAGAGGATGAAGACTGGAACATTTTTTTGGATGGTGCATACCCAATGGGGTCATGTGTATTAGAGAATGTCGACTACGCGATATTAGAACTTACTTATCGAACCGTCATTAACAATTGTGCAGATCTAAATGAACTTCAAGTGTAAGATACGAACATTATAGTGCATATTTTCTGATTTAGAGTATGAGTATATTCATAACATTTATAACTTCACATCTTGTAGAAAACATCTTGTGTATCTTCAAAAGAAGCATCCACGAGTGCACCCACGAGAGATGGATGGCCTTCATTCCACTAGATTTCCAAGTTGGCTTCGGGATCATGTGAGTAGTCAAGGATGAGATATTATCTTATCCATATATTTTTCTTTATTTGGAGGTTAAAATATGTAACAATTTAGATAACAATATTTAATTCATCACAGGTATGCACGTTGTGTGAGTGCAGAGGTGAAGACGTTAATGTTAATCTTAGGTGGCTAGCTATGGGACCTAATCCACATGTAAAGAAATACAAAGGATGCATTGTTAATGGTATACGGTTTCATACAAGAGATGTGGATAAAAGAAGACGGACACAGAATAGTAGCATTGTACTTCAAGCGAAGACCAGTTGTTATGTTAGCCAAAGGGATAAAAATCCCATAATTGGTGATGTCACTTATTATGGTATCATTGATAAGATCATAATGTTGAACTACACGATAGACAAGGGGGTGTTTTTCTTCAAGTGTGATTGGGTGTATTACTCAATAGGGGATCGTGCTGTAAAACAAAATGAATTCAACTTCACATTAGTTAATTTCGATTGTTGCCGACATGACAATCCTTTTGTATTAATATCGCAAGTTGAACAAGTATTTTACGTTTTCGATCCAAACGAAAAGGGATGGCATGTAGTTGTAAAAGTACATCCTTGAGATGTATATCAGTGAAACATGAGAAAAAATGTAATATATGAATGACATATATGTTAAACTTCTTTAACTATCCTGTTAATATTTCTCTTGAAATTAATATGTATGATTTTCTCCTATACTTTTTCTGATTATACTTTTTATACTACGATATTCATGCACTTTAATGTTTTATACTTAAAGGATTTTTTTGCACTTTTTATGATTATATCTCTTATCCATGCAGTATGTATCGAAGAAGGAAAGTATTGGCCCATAAGAATATTGTAACCTCAGATGTTAATAGTTCGGATGAAACCATCAGTCTGGAATCATCTCCACCATATTTGTATCGACATTCAGAAGTTACACCTACAGACACATTAGGAGTACGATATAAGGGAAGTCCTTCTCAGCTGCCCTCTCAGCCACCTTCTCAACTGCCCTCTCAGCCACCTTACTTTGAGGTTGGCTAGACATCTGGTCCTTCATGCGAGGCACCAGATGTCAACATGCAGACTTCAACAGTAGGGTGAGTCAGAAGAAAAAGAGGACCAACCTTACTTGCAAAAGTAGTGAAATTGACGACTGAACAACGATTGCAAATACAGGCCGATGAATACAACCAACCTATTGGTGAATTTACAAATGCTATTTCACAATTTTGTGGGAAGTTGGCAAAGAATGGGCATGTATTTCCCATTGACGTAAAGACGTGGCATCTTATTCCACAAACTAACATAGATGATGTCATACATAAAATTGAGGTAAACTCTTATCACAATTTCCTAAATTAATTATTTTTGTTAACTTCGATGAATTAATGTATATATGTAAATGTTGGTGGGAGCATTTTGATATCCAAAACACAATAAGCATGAAGAACTAGTTACTTCAGAGGATCAATCGAGACTGGAGGTCTTGGAAGTATCGTCTACATGCTATTTATACCAAACACAGTTGTTGTGAGGAATTTCCAATTGAGCTAAACGATCGGGTCATTTCTAAGCAATGACAGCATTTAGTGGAAAATTGGGCAACAAATCAATTCAAGGTATTTATCAAAAAATTATAGTTTGGAACAATTATCAAGAAAATTTGTTAAGCTCGAGATGTACTTGATCAAAATGTTATTTTACAGGGATACAGCGATCAAAATGTACAAAATCGATCACAATTGACTTCAAATCATTGTCTGGGGCAACACAATATTGCTCGGGTTGCCAATGCATATATGATTATGGTGTATGAAGTTATTTACATTTTAGTATTACATAACACATGTATTTATAGACATATTTATGTGTAGAAAAAAGAAATAGGGACAACACCAACCAAAACTGACATGTATGTGATTAGTAGAAGACGTAAAGATGGTAGTATGGTTGATACTAAGGCCACACAAATTCTGGTAAGACTCTTACTTTGACTTAAATAAAATTTCAAATTCGTTGTAGACATGTGTTAAGAATGACTTCATTTTTTTTATGAAAAAGGAACAAATACAAGAAATAAGGCAAACACAACAGTCACAAGGAAATAGTTCCAAAGATGTGCTGAGTCCACACGATATATTAGGTCAGGTTCTTGACAAGGAACAACATGGACATATACAAGGCTTAGGATTAGGCCCCTGACCCATCGATTATTGGTCACCATCTTCTACACAAAGTCAAGCATCTGGAAGTGAATATTCTGATAAATCGTCAAAGGATTTGAGCAACATAAGTCTAGAAGATCGAGTGTCATCAATCCAAGCAGAATTGATCGGGATGAAAGACATTTTATTACAAGTACTTATTTAGCGCACTTCATATGATTTTAATTTTATATACATAGTACATATAATTCATAGTAATTTTAATTTTATATACATATTGTAGCTTATCCCGTCAATGGGCATTCCACAAACACCATTTTGTTTGCCATCATCAAGCTATATGAGTTCACCATAGGCACGACAACAGGTAGTTTTATTTTAATACAAGAATTGCTGAATTATATGTATTTTATAGGATAATATGTGATGTATTTTTGCACATTTCATATGCAGATTGGATCTTCGTCATTTCGTCTATGTACAATCTATATTAGGCTAGAAGTCGTAGCTATTGACTTGTTTATTATTAAAGACCTAGAGAAATTGGTTCATGGCACTCCTATAGGAGAGGAATGGTGTGAAGTCATAATTAAAGTTACAGTGAAGAAGGACACACCATTACTTAGGTCCTTTAGAAGGTTTACAACAATAGGAGATGCAATTGGTAGCAATATTGTTTGGCTTCGAAATTTTGTAAGTATCACGTCCACATGTAATTTTATAATTGTAATTTAGATTGCTTGATTTTGTGTATTACACATATTATATTGATGGATTATGTTTGTTATATATGATATTGTGAATTTAATACTTTTACATTTAAAATTGTTGTAGGTACATTTGACAAATTGCAGTACCTGATATGGAATGTTCTGCTTCAAACATGATGGATGTAATGAATTTTATTAGAAATATGTTGACAATGTTGTGATACTGGAGTTAGTTTGAACTATTAATAGTATTTGACTCTTTCTATGTATGCTCAGTTACGTATGTGACTCTTGTTATATATTTTTGAAGATTAATGTAAATGTAAAGGAATCCAGGATTTTGTCAATGTATGTGTAGTAATTCATTTTATGAATGTGGATGCCTCTTGATTAATTTGTTATAATTCTTTCCAGGTTTTACAAGTTTATTGTCGTTAATGTAGTGGAGAAATGTTTATTGTGACGGATTCTCATTCATCACAATAGGTTTTTAGTGATAGATTAGTTGGTTAAAAGGTTATGGATACAAATGTATTTTTCCGTCACTAAATATCTTACATGACTGTATTTTTCCGTCACTAATGTCGTTTAGTGACAAATGTAACCATCACAATATATAATTTGCAATGGGTTCTCATCCATCACAAAAGGTATTTATTGACGGATTCATCAGTTAAAAGGTTATGACACAAGTGAATTTTTCGTCACTAAATATCTTATGTGACTGTGTTTTTGCATCACTAGACAACATTAGTGACGAATGTAATCATCACAATATATAATTTACAATGGATCACGCCCATCAGGTTTTGCAGATTTGAGCTTTGTTTTAAACTTCTTTAGTGACAAATTTTATTTGTCACTAAATACCTTATTTGTCACTAATTAAAATTGGCGACACTGTATGTAGTGAAAGATAGGTAGAACCTTTAGTGACAAAATTTTATACCTTTAGTGACGAAAATGTCTGTCACAAAAGGTGGTTTTTCTTGCAATGTAGAAGTGGATGGATCCTTCGCTGGAACACTTAGTCATAGAATGCATAGCTTCCCCTCACTCCCTTGTCTTGCACAACCAGCAAGCAATCAACTCCTTCAATGCAAGCCTTCCATTTGATACAAGGGGTGGCAAGGGAGCAAGAGCCTAATGATACAAACTATTCTCCAACTGCCATTTTGTCAATCTTGCACCCAAGAAGGGAGCTAAGTACAAAAGTCACTGTTGTCTCACACAAGAGGTGAGACGACAGAAGATCAAGGTTAAAGTCAGATATATTGGAAGCCTTGATATGTATCAAAGACTAGAAACTTACTCGACATTGTGACTAATAAGAATTGGATAGTTGCATGGAAGAATTTTCTAATAATTTTCATTTGTAAATGTAAAATTCAAAAATTGTAAATTTTCATTTTTAATTTTTTAATCTTCAATTGTAATAATATAAATGATAACATTTGTAATTTTTTAATCTCCAATTGTATCAAAAATAACATTTGTAATTTTTTCATAAATATAATGTCATAATGATATTTTTTTTTAAGTTATATAAATTGTATGTAGTTTGATGGTTTGACATCTCATATATTTAGATAATCTATATTAAATTTATTATAATCATATAAATATATAATATTAATATTATACTACTTTTTAAATTATTTAATAAAATAAAAAAATAAAACTAGGTCGACACAATTTGACACAGCCCTGTACGGTTCGACACAATTAATAGCATAGTTGATCCGCACAACCCAAGTAGGTCATGCCTGGACCGTAAAAATCCACCTTAGTTAGGCATGGCACAGCTATTCGTGTCGGGCTACAAAAAATCCACCTTAGGCATGGCATGGCTATTCATGCCGGGCCACCAAAAATTGGCACAGCCTAAATGAAACCTTTAACTTTACAAGCTTTCGCACGACTTTATTTTTGCACTAATCCCAGCTCTAGATTCATAGCAATGAATTTTTGAAGTTGATCGCACTAGGGTAGTGTAGTGTTCAGTTATCTGTTTCAGCCTTCGCAGCTTATTTAATTACTTACCTTCGATTTCTTGATTAACGAAAGGCCTGAGTATATATTTCCTAAATGGAACATTTGACACTAATTTTGTAATTTTTGGATGTTTGATCATTTCTCTGTGAACTTTTGAAGTTTATGCATGTTTGCAGAAATGTGAAAAGTATAAGCCTTTCTGATTTTTTAGAAGCATGCAGTTTCTGTCCTTTCTTTTCATTTATATTTAGATTTCTAGTTAGACCTTTTAAATGGGACTTTCCCGGAGGAGAGAGCAAGAGCACTTTACAATATACCCCACACACTTAAACGTAGATCCCCCCCTCCTTCGGCCATCTTCAAGTTCCCACGTCCACTTCTTGTGATCATTAATCTTCCACCTCTTCTTCTTATTGTTCTTCGGCACTCTTCAAACAACCTCTATATCTCCATTTCTACAAAGCAAGCTCATAGAAAATACAATTCAAAAGACTACTAAACTTTTTGACATGAAAACATTAAGGATGCATCTGAAAATAGTTCTAGTTAACTTCAAGAGTTAGAGTTAAAATTAAAATTAATTTCGTAAATAAAATTAAAATAATATAATAATTAAAATGATAAAAATTTATACGTTTAAATTTATATAATAATAAACGATTTTAAGAATTGAAAAAAATTACT
>JAMKPZ010002946.1:0-28340 GCA_024699675.1 Amphibolis antarctica
GATTATTCACTTTAATGATGCATGAATTAAGTTTTGAGTCGTTAATTATGTTTATGTTTATTACCTATTGAGAACAAAATGAATGATTGATATTTGACTCTTTAGGTTGCTGTTAGAATGATTAATTTACAAAGAAAACTCGTGATTTATGCTTAAATTTCAGTGAAGCATTAGGTGTTCATTCCATTTTTATTTTCTTTATTTTACTTTACCTTTTTACAACTACACTCAAACTTACAATCACACACTTTATCAACTTAGTTATGATAATTAGACTTTGTTTTTATATTTGCTGTAATGTTAAATGTTGCATATTTAATTCTGCAAGTTGTTTTTGTATTGTATTGTGTGTTGTGTGTTAAAATATATAAAAAGATCAAAAATATAATCATTCAACTCTTAGAAGTTTCAGCCAATTTAAATCATACTATTTTACATCTGAAACTCACAATTTCAGTATAACACGCGAGTAAGTTCGAGGGTAAAGACATTTACCCATGAGCTACATCGAGGGTTAAGTGCCTCTCCAGTGCAGATTGTTAAATTTTATGCAAACTGAAGTGTATAATGTTAAGACTTAAGAAGAATTAATTATTTGGAAGTAAAACACTCTAGGAAGTGTAACACAACTGGTATTGGAAAGCCAACCAAGCGGTTAATTGGAACAAGGCAACCGTGACATTGCTAAAAAGATAATTAATCAATTGTTTCACTTAATTGAAATCATCAATTTAGATAAACACCAAGCAAAAACTAATCCCTATAGACAAACCTGTACTTGCACACTAATTACATCTAAATTCGTGCACTTGCGGTAAATTAAAGTTTTTGCACACACAAATTATATAAGAATTGATTTACAAGTGTTGTGTAAGTAGTTGCAAGAACAAGTGTTTGGCATCGTTGCTAGGGATTGCTTAATTTCTTGCAATTGGTGTTACTTTTTGCTATTTTGGTGTTAGCTTGGACTGTAATATGATTTATGCGCATAGCTGCTATTAAATTTTATGCAAAGTCTCATTGCTATTCCAAAGTAGAGTCTTGTATCTAAATTCTGAATTACATAATGGACTCATATAACTCGTATAGGGGTGATTTTGGGATTGTTTTAGGAACTAGTAATGGGGATTATAATTATTCTAATTATTTTGGAAGAGACTATTTACCTATGAGGTTTAATGATTACTCTTCACAACATAATTTAGAGGGACTTAATGTCGATCCTCAAAATAATTATAATTGGAATGACAATTCTAATTTATGGGACTATAATAGAAATTCAGGAATGCAGAATTATTATTCAAATTACCATTATATGAATGAAAATCAAAATTACAAATCAAATATATCATTACAAATCCAAATGTTGATGGATAAAATCGATGAATCAATACGAAATATTGAAGAGTATAATAGACTGAGTGAATTACAAACTAAAAATTATTCAATTGGTCAATCTTACAAGATGATCAGAGTGTTCAAAACACTAATATAGGTATATCAAATCTGAGAGATAATGTATCAAGTAGTATTGGAATGAATCAGAATTATATTACCCAAAGATTATCACAAGAATTTGAAAAATTGCTAAATAGATATGATGAATCAATATAGAAAATAATAGATAATGAAATGTACAACTAACATGCAGATAAGGATTCTAATTGGGAGAACTCAAATGGAAATCAGAATTATCTAGAGGTGAATTCATTAAAAAACATTTCATATATAGAAAGGAACATACAACCATTTGAGGTAATGGAAGAAAATAAATATAATGATTTAACTGCATTTAATCATATGGAGAAGTTAGATGAAATTCAAAAATCCATTGACCTATTTGTAAAAAATTCTAATTTATCTGAGCAAGATGAAAGTTTCTAGCAGGAACCTATAGGCACTTGTGCAAAATTCACACCAAATCTATTCTATGGAGTTCCAGAAGTTGAAAAAGTTAAGGAAAAAGATCAAATCTGGGAAGGGTATTCTACTTGATTATTTGGTAAGGGACTATTCAGTTGGACCATCTGAGGTTATGAACGACCCTTAACTCAGAAGAAGATTTTAATGTTCTTGTAACAGACAATGTGCTTAATGAATAATCAAAAGATGTAAGTATAATATTAAGATCTAGTGTCACTTATGAAAGTCCAAAAGTGGATGATAAAGAAGAACACATTAATGACAAAATTACAAAGGAAGAAGAAATTAAAGAAAAATCTAATCCAGAAAACAAGGCTGATGCTGAGTTAGAGGATAATAGAAAAAAATCAAAATAGTAAAGAATCTCAAAACAGTAATGAAATCGAGGGAGAAGTTGTTAAGAAAGATGTTATAAGTGAAGAAAAATTAACAAATGAAAATTACTTTGCATTCCCACATACGATGCGAAATGTTAAGGATCAAGAATTGGAACAAATTAGTAAAATATTTGAACAAGTTAAAGTCAATATACCACTATTGAAAATTATTAGGCAAGTTCCTTCTTATGCCAAATATCTTAAAACTCTTTGTACCAAGAATAGAAGGAAGAAAATTTTAAAAAAGGCATTTTTAGCTAAAGAGGCATGCTCCATGTTAGTTAATCTTGTACCAGAAAAATTAAACGATCCAGGAACTCCAGTTATTTCTTACTATATAGGGGATTGTTATTTTAATACAGTGTTAATAGACTTGGGAGCTAGAATTAATGTCATGCCTAGTTCTATGTATGAGAAATTAAAATTAGATAATATCAAACCTACTAAAATAGTGATTCAGCTAGCAGATAAATCCATACGAATACCTTTAGGAAAAGTGAAAAATATTTTAGTAAGGGTTATGGAATTTGTCTACCCTGTTGACTCTACTGTAATGGAAACAAAAGCTTCAAATATAACTCAAGACCAAGCTATAATAATTTTAGGAAGACCATTTTTAGCTACAGTCGATGTTTGCATGAGTTGTAGAAATGGTTGGATGGAATTGGCTTGGGGTAATCAAAAATTAGAATTGAATATTTTCAGTGGGGTTAAGAAGAATTTTAAAGAGCTTCAATTTAAACACTTTAAAGTTAAGTTAATTTAATAGAAACTTTTAAAATAGATGAGGACTTAAATGTAGAAGAATTAGATTATGGTGACAAATGTGTATCATTAACTGAAGAAATGTGGAAAGAGGAAATCTCCGAGCAAACTAAAAATATGGATTAAAACGAAGAACAATTTAATAAAGATAACAAATCATTAATTTCAAAATACCTTATGCTTAAGTTGAATCAACTTCTTGAAAATTTAAAATATGCATTTTTAGAGAACAATGAGAATCTACCAGTCATTATTGCTTTTGATTTAACATCAATACAAATAGAAAATTTTTTACAAGTGTTGAGAAAGCAGAAGGGAGCAATAGGATGGCAGATTTCAGACATAAAAGGTATAGTTCAACTATTTGCCAACATAGGATTAATCTAGAATCTAAAATTAAACCTGTTAGGCAACCATAGAGAAGATTAAATCCAAATATTAAAGAGGTTGTTAAAAAGGAAATTTTGAAATGGTTAGACAATGATGTAATTTATCCAATATCAAATAGTTCTTGTGTGAGTCTAATTCAGGTAGTACCAAAAAAATCTAGAATAACAGTTGTGGAAAACGACAATAAGGAATTAGTTCCAACGAGAGTTCAAACTGGTTGGAGGGTTTGTATGGACTATTGAAGATTGAATGTAGCAACTAGGAAGGATCATTTTCCCTTGCCTTTTATAGATCAAATGTTAGAAAAATTGGTAGGGCACGAGTATTATTGTTTCCTAGATGGCTATTCAGGTTATAATCAAATCTCTGTTTCACTTGAGGATCAAGAGAAAACAACTTTTACATGTCCTTTTGGAACATTTGCCTTTAGTCATATGCCTTTTGGGCTATGCAATGCACTTTCTACATTTCAAAGATGTATGACAGGTATCTTCACTGATTTCATAGATGAATTTTTAGAGGTATTTATGGATGATTTTTCTATATATGGGGACTCATTTGAAAAATGTTTAATTAATTTATAGAAAGTGCTAGAGAGATGTGAACAGAAAAAGTTAGTGTTAAATTGGGAAAAATGACATTTTATGGTTAAACAAGAAATAGTCTTAGGACATGTCATTTTTGCTGAAGGCATAAAAGTTGACAAAGCAAAAGTGGAATTGATATCTAATCTACCTATTCCTAGAACAGTTAAAGATATAAGAGCATTTTTAGGACATGCGGGTTTTTATAGAAGATTTATTAAAAACTTTAGTAAAATTGCTCAACCTTTAACTCAATTATTAATTAAGGATGCACAATTCGAATTTAATGAGGAATGTGCAAAGGCATTCAATTTTCTTAAGGAAGCCCTGACCACTTCACCTAAAGTCTTTGCACCTGATTGGTCTTAACCCTTTGAATTAATGTGTAATGCATCAGACTATGCATTAGGTGCAGTTATTGGTCAAAAATTAGATAAGTTACCAAAAGTAATATATTATGCTAGTAAGACATTGAACGAAACACATATCAATTATAGTGTAACTGAAAAAGAATTTTTAGCAGTGGTTTTTGCCTTAGAAAAGTTTAGGTCTTATCTTATAGGCAATCACACTATTATATACACTAATCATTCAACACTTAAGTATTTGTTAGTTAAACAAGATGCTAAGCCAAGGCTTATAAGATGGATTTTGTTATTACAAGAGTTTAACTTGGAAATTAAAGATAAGAAAGGATGTGAAAACACTGGCAAACCATATGTCAAGATTAGATGCTTCATTCCTGCTTGATCCACTAATAGATGACACATTTCTAGATGAGCAATTGTTTATGCTAAATTCCTGCCCATGGTTTGCTGATATAGTTAATTATTTGGCTACAGGTTTAGTACCTAATGATTGGTCTAATTTAGACAAGAAAATGTTCTTTTCGAGGGTTAAATATTTCTTTTGGGATGATCCTTACCTATTTAAGTAATGCCCTAATCAGATTGTGAGGAGATGTATCCCAAAAATAGAAACACAATCAGTGTTGTCATTTTGTCATGATCAACTTACTAAAGGACATTTTGGAGCTAAAAAGACTACTTTAAAAGTGCTTCATAGTGGCCTATATTGGCCAACATTATTTAAAGATGCATACAAATATTGTAAAAAATGTGTTCAATGCCAAAAAGTAGGAAGAATTACAAAATGAAATATGATGCCATTAAATCCTATCCAAGAAGTAGAGGTTTTTGATGTTTGGGGTATAGATTTCATGAGACCTTTTCCAAATTCAAATGGTTTTGTTTATATCCTTCTGGCAGTAAAATATGTAACCAAGTGGATAGATGCAATTCCTACTAAAACTATTGACTCTGTAATTGTGATGAAATTTTTAAAATCCAACATAATGTCTCGATTTGGTGTTCCAAGAGCAATTATCAGTGATAGGGGAAATCATTTCTGTAACAAAAACTTTGAAAAGTTATTGAAAAGATATCGAGTGTTACATAGGTTAGCTACTCCTTACCATCCTCAAACCAATGGACAAGTTGAAAGTACCAACAAGCAAATTAAAGGAATCTTAGAAAAAGTTGTAAACACCACTAGGAGAGACTAGTCTGATAAGTTAGATGATTCTCTTTGGGCATATAGAATAACTTACAAAACAATATTAGAGACAACTCCATATAAATTAGTATATGGAAAGGCTTGTCATTTACCTGTGGAATTAGAACACAAAGCATTTTGGGCACTTAAGAAACTAAACTTAAGTATAAAAATAGTAGGTAGTAATAGACAAATGCAGTTAGTAGAAATAGAGGAATTAAGGAATATTGCCTATGAAAGTTCAAAAATAGCTAAAGAAAGAATGAAAGCATGGCATGATAAAAAGATTCTACACAGAATATTTGAAAAAGGGCAAGAAGTTATATTATATAATTCACGACTACACTCTTTTCTAGGAAAATTGAAATCCAAATGGACTGGTCCTTTTGTTATTAAACATGTTTATCCTTATGAAGCAATTGATTTTGAAGATCCACAGAGTCATGAAATTTTTAAGATTAATGGTCAAAGGTTAAAACATTTTCTAAAAATTTCAAAGAGAAAAGAGGTAGAGTTTGTTGCATTAGAAGGAGAGTGATATACATAAAAATATATATATATATATATATATATATATATATAATATACTAAAAAAAAAACCAAAAAGAATATAGTTATAAGACTATAAGTTTGTAAAAAGAGTTTAATTCAAGTTGCTATTGCATTTTACTTTGAGTAGTTCGAGGGTTATCCTAGTTACCCATAGAGTTAGCACGAGGGTTAACCAATTTACCCTTAGACTGGGTCGTAATAGTAATAGTCACTTCATGGGTTATCTTGTTTACCCACAGAGTTAGTTTGAGGGTTATCCTAGTTACCCTCGAATAGAAAAAAAAATAGAGAAAAAAAGAAGCAAAGTAATACACTATGGGGATAAACCATGGATAAGTCCAAGGGTTATCTAGTTTACCCATGGACTTATGTGAGGGTTATTCCCCTTTGAACCAAATATGACTCTGTTTACTGAATTTGAAAATTTCTGAATGAAAAGTTTACTAAATTAAACAAGGTTAGTCCTTGGAATGAATTAGGAAGGGTTGTTCCATAACCCAAATTAATATAAAGATAATTATAATTAAGTGAACTTAATGATTGATATCAAAAATTCTGAACTGCAATCATATAAGTGAATATGCTTGGAATGTTTAAAAGAAAAGGAAGAGCTTAAATTCTTTGAAATGGTTTAATTCATCAAGTTTTAATCCATCAGATTATGAACTACAAATTTTTCAAAAGGGATTAAAACATTTTGAAATTTGTAATCACACACATACACATACTTAAGGAAAACATAGAGAAGTTGAAACTAAACATAACGCACAATTAATGGAAAAATTCCATATCATTAAAACAAAGTTAAAATATTACATCACAGGAGAGCTTTCTCTCCAAATGTCTCAATTTAAAATTACATTAGAAGAAGAAAAAAATACATTAATCACTGAGGTGGAAATATAGACTTTAGCTCTACAACTTCTACCTTCAAAGCAACTAGTTGATCTATCACAGTGTCCGCTTTTTCTAATATAGAGGCTGAACCTCTCTGTTGGGATTTGGAAGCTTCACTATAGAGCTATGGTGTTGGTTGATCCTCTGTTGAAAATTGTTTCAAGTCTTTGGCTATCAATACCCTAGACTTTAATTTCTTTACAGCCCAATCTGACAAATCCAAGGAACTTGACACCAACTGATAAATTAGATCACCATAGAATAACTTCTTTTTGATGCTAGTGATCTTGGAGATAAAAATTATGTACCAGTTCACTTGAATTCTATTCAATACTGCATATGTTGCAATTTTTACAAAGATGAACAATTCTACATCATGTCCAAATCTTTCATAATTTATTCTGATAAGGATCAAAGCAACCATATGAGATTTTCCATTCATTTGTTTGAGCCTATTAAACAAATTAATTTGAGGGTTTATGGCCATACAGTTCTTCATATCTTGCTCTGACCAATTTTCCATTGTAGAGGATTCTAAAATCTCTACAACCTCATTTCTTAATCCTAGGCTCTCATATATATATTCAGTTGTCAAGTAAATATCCACATCAGTTACATTAGATGCCAAAACCCCATTCTCCCTCATGCAGATTACTATAAAATGTAGGAACTAAATTTTTAGCCTTAAAATTATTACCTAACCTAGGGATAACTTTGAGCAGCCCTTGAAATTCTAGCAAATCCTTGTTTTCATCCATGAAATCAAAGTCCACTAGCCTGCCGAAAAGGATATCAAAATCCCTGATCATCTGAAATTTAGTCCTGGCTTTAGCATTTTTGAAAATCACTAGATTGGTGCCTAATTACTGAGCCTGCTCTACATAAGAGGGGGAGGATGGAGCTGCTACTTCTAGAGTAGCTGACTGTGGATCAACTAGTGGAGAATAAATTATCACTACCCTATCTTCTTCTCCACAAAACCTTGATTGTTGCTCGGCAGACATCTCTGTCTGCCCTAAGTCCAGATCTCCTTGCATTGGACTTGAGGTTGGAGGATCAAATGTAACTCTCTCCTCTTCCTCTTGTCCTTCTGTTTCTATTTCTTCTTCTTCTCCTTCCCTTTCTAGGGAAGTTGGTTCGCACTATATATATATAAAAAAAAAGGGGGAAAAACATATAAACACATGCATAAAAAAAAATAAAATGGAAACCTAAAACAAACTTGAAGGAAGTATAACTTAAATTATTACTTGAACCTCCTCTAAAGCAAACTGAATGGCTTCAAGGATCACCAGATTAACCCTTTCACTATCTTAAGGCTCAAAAAATGGAACTACTGCTCCAACAGTAGATCTTTCTTCCTGAATTTAACAAAATTACATTTTCAATCACTAAAACAAAAAAAATCAAAATTAAACAAAAATAAACAAATATTGAGCTTAAAATTTTAAGTATACCTACATCTCTAATTAATGCACCACCTCATCAATTTGAGGAGTCTCCTCATGAATTGGTGACTTTCTTGAAGGAGGGTTAGTCCTTCTGTGTTGATGGATGAACTCCCCTAGGGTAAGTCCATCACCATCACTTTCAGACTACTCTCCCTCCTATCCAATACTGAGGACTTCTTGTCCTCTTTGTTGTTGTTGTTGTTGTTGTTGTTGCTATTGTGGTGGTGGCAATGGCACTTATTGTAGTGGAAGTGCCTCCTCTTCTCTTTCTTCTTCCTCTGCACCATCTGAATCAGTTTTTGTCCATTCTTCACTGCTCACCTGTGGTTGAGGTACTTCAACTACCCTCTCAACCTCATGTGGCTCAGAAGGACCTGCCATCATATCACTATAAGCTTTAAAATCAACCTCCCAAGGCTCTTCTTTAACTTTAACTTCTACTGCCTTTTGGAGGGCATCAACTTCAGCCATCTCCGCAGCTAGGGTAGCTTGTTCTGTTGTCTGTTGCCTCCATTCATAGAGAGCACACTGAGAGGCAATCTCTACCACCTCTCTGTCCTCTCTAAGAGAGAGGTAGGTCTGCATGTAAAATTCATACTGCTCTCTCTCTTCTTTGCCCTCTGGAAGACAGGCATATACATCATCTGTGACCATAGCATCTTTGTTTACATTCTTGATGATGGAATGCACTACCTTAGTGAACCATAATTCAGCCTTAGTTTGAACAATGTGTTGATCCAAAACCTTTTTAGGCCTAATGGTGCACTCATCCCTCTAGGCTTGTTGAGTGTAATCCTCAATTGTTTGTGCTACTGCAGTGGGGAGGGTAACAAACTCTCTCTCAACCTGGGTTTCGAAATGCTTTAACTGATATTTCAAATCATTCAAAATATTTTCCTTAGTGTAGTCTCTCTGTAGACTACCCTTATGCCACCCAGATGATACAAGCTCAAACTAGTCAAATTTGATTAGCCTCATCCAGTCCTTAGTGGACAAGGATCTCTGGGGCCTTATTGTCTGCCATGGGGTACAAAAATATGTTCTTGTTCTAATTTTTATGAACCCATTGGTGGCTAAATAGTATACCTCCCTATGAAACTAGAAGACACATCTTCTTTTCATCAAATCATGCACTATTCGATTTTTAGGGTGAGCTAACTACTCCTGCCTTACCTCTCTCTCTACATGAGAGGCTATTTTCTCTTTTAAGAAGGTCGGCACTATGATGCCAGCCTCCCTGCTCTATTTTAAACATTCAGCAGTATCTTCCCTTACCATTTTCAACTCCTACTCCCTGATTGCGGCTTTAATCCTATGCCACCCTTCATTATGCCACATCTCAGCATTCATTCTAAACTTCTTGAAGTTCAGCTTCTTAATCCATTCGTATTTTGAAGCTGGAGTAGAGAGAGGTGGACGCCATGCTATATTGTGGGAGAAGCACAACACTGTGAACGTAGGTCGTGAGAAAAAGGGTTAATGCATGATGGGGCCTTAATGGTTTTTATAAGGATAATTGGGTAATCAGATGGTCGGATGGTAAGATCCATTAGTATTTAACAGTTTTCGGGTTTACCCACATGGTAGTCCGTGGGTTAATGTCTTTACCCTCAAGCTTAGTCTATGGGTAAGCTACAGTAAATGGGATTTTCAGAAATTTTATTGTGCAATCATTTCTAATCATAGTAATACTCTTACATTATGCATTCACATCATGATTACTAGATGTCTCGAGTTGAGTTACAATGCTAACTTAATGTACTATTTGAATTTAATGAATTTTAGTGAGCGATGGAGATTCCTGTAGACATCCTGCGTGAGATATTAAGCTATTTGTCAACAAGGGAAATATGCAAACTAAGTTGTGTTAGCAAGAGTATCAGAGCATTCATTTTAGATCATTACTTTTGTTCCTATCAAGCCTATAAAATGAGGAATACAATCAGTGGAGTAATTTGGTATAACACAAGTTCAAGAAAATATGTGTACCATGGGATTGATTCTGAATCAGGAATTCAGCCTACATCACTGGAGGGAATTGAACATATGTTAGGTAGTAATGGTGGACTAATCATTTACAGATATTATGGAGAGCCATTTTCTAGCATATCTAGTATTGGGATTAAGAATTCTGGTACAAATGTAGAACTAATATTTCCAAACCCTAACAAAGATAACCGAGTGCTGCACAACTTAGGAGTGGTCTTAACATTTAAGGGTATTGATAAAAGAATAATGCACAAATTATTTTGTTGGGAAGAGCCTATCGAAATAGCTTACCACATGTTGACTGATTGGCAATATTTGTTGGTTTATCATTTTGATACACACCAATGGCAGCCTATCAGAAAAGTGTATTTTGGGGGACAACCAACAAACAACAAGAACCATGTTATTTTTAATGGAGTTATTTATTTGATGACAACTTGTACTCCTACATTTATTAATGAGATCAATGTTATTGCCATCAATATTGAAGATGAATGAATGAGGCTCCTACCCGTTCCATACCCTATGGGAGCACTTTCAAGTTCATTCTATGATTTAGTCGAGTTGACTATACTGGGAGGAATTAATGGAGGGCCTCAATCCCTAAGTTTAATTATATGGTGGGATGATGATGTGAAATTTGAAATTTGGAAAGTACAGGTCATTGAAAACTAGGAGTGGAGTTGAGTCTTCATTGAATAGCAATTGGAAAATCTAGGAACTCTTGACATTCCTTTTGTAGGAAAAATCAAGGGTTTCTATTTTATCAATGGAGACACTCTTGTTTATTATGCTTGGAATGATCTTTATTATTACAAGATCCACCTATTTGAAGGAGGCTGCAGCACTGAACTTATTCAGCAAGTATCTTTGCCTACTTCTGCAATGTGGTTTCATGAATTAATTCCCTATGCAAATACTCTGCAACACTATGTGTAATATTCTCTATTTACCCATGTGTTAGTTCGAAGGTAAACCAGTTTACCCTCGGACCTAGCCGTGGGTTATTACAAAACTTCTCCCCTGTTGAACATATGTGCGATGTTTGTATTTCCTTTGGAACATCTTTGTTATATCATGCTAATATCTATATGAATGTGGTTGTTTCGTTGCATATTTTTAAAGAAATCTAAAATGTTATATCATTTACTATAGTTGTGGTATTATTGTAAACAGATGTACTTGTTGCATTGCAACATGAGATGGCAGCTAAAGCTTATCTAATAACGGTACACAAACAAACCTTCTTTTACGTTTAAATGTTGTATGTCAGGTTGGTCAAGGGATTCATCCAATAGGTTAGTCAGAACACCTCCTAGAAGAACAATCATGGCTACTCTATAGCAAGATGAACCTATTGAACCAACAATAAGTAGTATGTTTTACCCTAATTTAATGGATGAACCTTCCTATATAACACTACTTGAATGCCTTAATGACAGATTTGAATTAAATTCTAATTACAGAAACCAATTGCCAAAATTTCATGGATTCGAAAAAGAAGATGCTTATTGGTTCCTAAAAGAATTTAATGAAGTTTGTAATATGATGAAAGTACCAAATACGTCTATTGATGCAATTAAGCTAAGATATATGCCTTTTGCTTTAAAAGATAGTGCAAAAAGATGGTTATATAGTTTACAACCAAATTCAATTATCACAAGGAATCAATTCTGTTCTGAATTTCTAGGAAAATACTATCCAATGCATGTTACAATTAAAAGGAAAAATGAAATTTTAAATTGTAGATAGAAGCTAGGAGAACCTTTTTGGAAATACTTTGCAAGGTTTCGACATCTCCTAGCTCAATGTCCACACCATGGAGTAGAAAGAGTGACCCAAATCTGAACTATTTATGAAGGAATTGATTATCACACTAAAACACTCTTAGAATCTTTAAGTCAAAATGGATTTCTGAATCAAGGAATAGATAATGCTTGGAAATTTTTAGAAGATCTAGCCAAAAGAACTGCCCAATGGGAAAGTGCTACTGAAGTAAGTCAAGAACAAATTCCTACCCTTAGAGGAGTTCATGTTGTTGAACCACAAATTGCTTTAGAGGCTAAGATGGCTAGCTTGATACATAAAATTGATGAATTACAACTTCAACAAAAGACTGAGCCTACCATGCCTAAGTGTACAAGTTGCTTTGCCAAAGGTCATGTTGTAGAAGACTATCCTATTTTAAATGACTCTAAAGATGTTAATGTTTTATTCTATAATCAACGTAACAACTCAAATTTCAATCCTACTTATAATCCTAGGTGGAGGAACCATCCTAATTTTTCATGGAAAAATCCAGGCCAACAACCACCCCAACCTGTAGGACAACCTTTTATTGAACAAAACACAATGAACTATTGTTAAACAAATGTTTGATAAACAAATGTCAAGTTTACTACAAAAAGTAGATTCAACATTAAAATTAAATCCTCAAATTATTGCACATGATCAAGCTATTAAAAGAATTGAAACACAATTGAACCAAATATCTAATTCTTTGAACCTAAGAAATAAAGGTGCTCTTCCAAGCCAATCTTTATAGAATCCCTGTATACCTAATGGGCACACAGTTCATGGAGGGGATGTACAACACCACTTGACATAAGCTAATGAAGCTGTAGTTTCGTGGTGTTTGTTTATAAACCACCTGGTTTTCTTGTGAACCATTACAAGTCCACAAGTATAGTAATATAGGAGCATTGTCTTTATTTCTTTGTTTTGCAAAAATATCAACTCCTTTTTCAACATATCTTATTGATGCATAGCACTAGTACTTAATTTCTACAACATTACTTTTACATTTCACATGCTTCATCCTATTAAGTTCAATGCATTATTTAGCATGCATCACATTTTCATGTTTGATGTTGGTGATGTTTGTTATATTTTGTATTTATCATGAATTTTTCTATCTATACTGAACTTTTCCATTTACATTGAGGACAATGCAAAGTTTAAGTATGGGGGGAAGGTTTTTGTTTTCATTGCAATTTTATTTCATGTTTCATTTTGTTTATTATGTTTAAGTAAAAAAAATTGTTAAAAAAATGTTCAAAAATTTTAAATTTTTCCCATCTTTTATATCTTTTATATTTTTATATTTTTCTCGAGGACAAACCTTGAGGAACATGAGTTTCAAGTGTTGCTATTAGAATTAATGAAAAAACCCTATTATATTGAGAGAGAATCTCCAAAGCCAATTCCAAATACCTATTTCCCTTAGATGCAATAGATTTCAAATTAACTTGTGCAATGGGTTGAGTCTTCCTGTTTCATTTGAATTAATGCCTTGTTCACCAAACTTTCTAAAGAGGATTCAATTTCTTTCTCATTACCTTGTTTGAGTGGAGAGATCACCTATGCCGAGTGCCACCAAAAAGATGATCATGATATGAAAAATTTCTATTCTAGTGAGCATTATATTGAGATATCTCCCACCTTTTTTGAGTTAAAGGTGATGTGAAGGAAGGTAGCAAGGGTTTGAGCTTTACTGTACTATGGAATTCATTTGGGAATTAGGTTATAGAGATATAAGGTGATGAACTTAATGGAGTATGGGTCAGCTATTAGTTCTAAAAGTGCAATGCTATATTTCTCAAGTTGTATTCTACAAAAAAAAAAAAAAATAAAGTACTGAAAAATATTGAATGGAAATGAAGAATATTTATAGAGAAAGAATCAAAGAACTTAAGGAATCAATGTTAGTATGAGTAGAAAAGGGAATTATTTGAAGTCATTTGGGATGTGAGAATGAAATGGAATGATACTATATCAACAAGTTAACATTATAAGTGATGGTATATTATTGTCTTATCCCTTGTCTACTAGCCAGAGCATTCTCCAATATCTTAGAGAGGATGGGAGTATCTCAAATTACCTTCTTGTGTTGGTGAGATGTGTGTGCTTGCTATAATAATTTAATTTCTGATTGAGAGTAGTGAGGGTGCGAAGTCCTCTTGCTTGCACAAGACAGATGGTTCTCACGAAAAGGTGACTTTTTATTCACATTTTAAATGAGTCTATTCGATTTAAGGGCAAGGAGAGGGAGTGTTATAAGACTGAGCCACCTCATTCCCCTGAAGTTGTTCTAGCAACAAGTGATTTGAACGATCCTTGGGTTGATTCTGTTTCTCTCATCTCTTCTTTTCTTTCTTTCTCTTATCTTTCACTATTTTATTTCTTTGGACTTTGTGGGTGTATCCACTGAAAACCCTCTGCTACTAGGGTAACCTAGGGTTTTAAAGGCTTACTACACCTACTAAGTATAGTCGTGTTCCCTACAAAAGTGGCCTAGTATAGTTTTATTTAGTAGTCTTTATTACCTTCATAGTTTTTATAGTTTCCTTTTAGTACTTTGCTAAGGGACTAGCAAAACTTAAGTATGGGGAATTTGTTCAGACTCAAAAGTCTACATTTTATTGATATTAATTCATGTATTTTACTGAGTTTTATTTGCATTTTGCATTGAATTACGATGATTACAAGGTTAACTATACTTTTGAGCAATATGCAAGATTATTCACTTTAATGATGCATGAATTAAGTTTTGAGTCGTTAATTACGTTTATGTTTATTACCTATTGAGAATGGAATGAATGATTGATATTTGACTCTTTAGGTTGCTATTAGAATAATTAATTTACAGAGAAAACTCGTGATTTATGCTTAAATGCAAGTTCGAGGGTTAAGCTGTTTACCTACGAACTTATCTGTGGGTTAACCTGTTTACACATGGACCATTCTACGAGCATTAAGCTGTTTACCCACAGACCATTCTAGGAGCGTTAATGGTTTACCCACGAACTTACGTGAGGGTAAACCAGTTTACCCTCAGACCTGTACCCTGTTTATTCTGTGCAATGAATTTCATTTATATTAAAGCAATTGCGATTATAGTTAAGGCCTGAATGTTATGAATTATTTCTCCCATAATATGATAGCTACACGAAAGGTATTTCTTAAGTATTTGCAAGGAAATTCGATTAGTAACTATAGGAAATACGTGGAAAAGTGAAATTAAATATTGATTTAGTTGAAGCTCAATTGTGAAGAACATGGATGGAATGGTTAAAGAAGTGGATTGCATGGGATGATCTCACACATCCGAACGTGCACCACGACTCTTGCTAACTGTCAACTTGTGAACTGCCAATCCGCCCATCTATAAAATGGTCCCAAAGCCTTGAAACTAAATGCCCCCTCTTCTTCCTTCACATTCTAGTTACAGAGCATTCTCCATCTTCTTCATCTTCCATCATCCACCCATTCATCTATTCCAAGAGGAGATTGATGACCTCTTCTCCAATCACTTGCATAGTGTATTTGCTGTTCTTTTCTTGACCTAAGTGTATCCTTGAAGGAGAGACTCTCAATGCTAGCTACTTCCTTCTTTGTTCCTTGGTGTAATTGTGGATTAACGCCCCACAATCTCATTGCAAGGTCGAAAGGAAGGCTTGCCAGATTGATGACCTGGTGGACTAGAAGTAAAGACAAAGAGAAGTTCCCATCCTAAGCAAGTTTCGAAGGGAGAAATTATAGTGAAGCATTAGGTGTTCATTCCATTTTTATTTTCTTTATTTTACTTTACCTGTTTACAACTACACTCAAACTTACAATCACACACTTTATCAACTTAGTTATGGTAATTAGACTTTGTTTTTATATTTGTTGTAATGTTAAATGTTGCATGTTTAATTCTACAAGTTGTTTGTATTGTATTGTGTGTTGTGTGTTAAAATATATAAAAAGATTAAAAATGTAATCAATCAACTCTCAGAAGTTTCAACCAATTTGAATCATACTGTTTTACATCTGAAACTCACAATTTTAGTACAACACTCAAGTAAGTTCCAAGGTAAAGACATTTTACCCACAAGCTACCTCGAGGGTTAAGTGCCTCTCTAGTGCAGATTGTTAAATTTTTATGCAAATTGAAGTGTATAATGTTAAGACTTAAGAAAAATTAATTATTTAGAAGTAAAACCCTCTGGGAAGTGTAACACAACTGGTATTGAAAAGCCAACCTAGTGGTTAATTGGAACAAGGCAATCGTGACATTGCTAAAAATATAATTAATCAATTATTTCACTTAATTGAAATCATCAATTTAGATAAACACCAAGCAAAAACTAATTCATGTGGATAAACCCGTACTTCCACACTAATTACATCTAAACCGGTGCACTTGCGATGAATTAAAATTTTTGCACACACAAATTATATAAGAATTGAATTACAAGTGTTGTGTCAGTTGTGAGAATAGTCCCCTTGTAGGTAAACCCCTTATCCTTCTGACGAGACGAGCCCCTCCTGACAATCGCACAAGGCTGCACGTGCCAGGGAGGACGGTCTCCTCTTCCCTCACTGTTATGTCTTTTAGTTAGCCTCGTATATTTCGCAACCCTGACTGGACTATACCTTCCCCACGCTAGGGGTAAGGTTGAAGGATGTGACTGGGTCTCATTCCTTCGGATACGCTTCTGAAGGTACTGGCATCCTCCCTCCCCGTTGGGTGAATCCACCTGGTACAGGTTGAGATTAGTCCCATCATGGTTCGTTTCTCGGGTTTTCATATAGAAACCCGTGTTTTCTTGTGCATTTTATGATCATATTGTCAGATTTTCGATATATCTCTTTGAAATGCTAGGCCACCGTCAGACGAGTCGTCTTTGCTTACAGATGACCATCACCTCGAAGGTGTCTGCCTCTCCCATCCTACAGGACTGGGTGCATGAATCTTTGCACTCAGAAGTTAAGGTTGCCTGGCAGGCAGAAGGGTAGACTCACCAGACTTTCAGCCCTCTAGCCAAAGGTCCGCAGTGGTGACTGCCGCATCCTCATTCGCGTTTACCCACTGGATCTCGCATGCATCATCGCATCGATGTGTTTTTGAGAATTCTCACTTATTTTACCGGGAGTAGCAATGCTGCCCTCCCAATGCCCTGGAAGGTCTTCCAGGATGAGGCCATCGGCATGCATCCTTGCTGATGTCGGCTAGGTCAAGTGTCTAAGTATTTACACCTAGACAGTTCCCCTTTATCGGGAGGAGCAAGGCTGCCCTCCCGATGCCATGAAAGTCTTCAAGGATGAGGCCGTTGGTAGGTATCCTTGTCGACGCTGACCAGGTCAGGTGTATTAGTATTTACACCCAGACGGTTCTCCTTTATTGGGAGGAGCAAGGCTGCCCTCCCGATGCCCTAGAAAGTCTTCCAGGATGAGGCCACTGGTGTGTTGCCGATGCCAGTCGAGCTGGGTGTATGAGTATTTACACCCAAACGGTTCCCCTTTACTAAGAGGAGCAAGGCTGCCCTCCCGATGCCCTAGAAAGTATTCCAAGATGAGACCATCGGCATGCATCCTTATCGACACCAGCTAGGCTGGGTGTATAAGTATTTACACCTGGACGGTTCCCCTTTACCGGGAGGAGCAAGGCTACCCTCCTAATGCCCTAGAAAGTCTTCTAAGAGGAGGCCGTCGACGTGCATCCTTACCGATGCCAGCCGTGCCGGGTGTATGAGTATGTACACCTAGACGATTCCCCTTTTACTAGGAGGTGTAAGACTGCCCTCCCGATGCCCTGGTGAATCCTCTAGGATGAGGCTATCGACATGAGTTCTTGCTTACCTCAGTCGAATTGGGTGCATCAATCCTTGTACCCAGTAGGAGAAGTGGCATGCCAGGTGGACGTCGGTCCCCATACCTAGCCATCCAGCATACCAGCCAGCTAGCTCACCAGACCTCCGGCTCCTCTCCCCTCTTCTCGCTAGATCTCGCGTGAATCCTCGCACCAGCGAGTTCACACTTCTTTTACTGGAAGGAGTAAAGCTACTCCTTCTGTTGCCCTAGTGAGTCCTCTAGGATGAGGTCGTTGGCATGAATCCTTGCCGACTTAGGCCAAGCTAACTATTATCGTGTTTCTTTTTAGAGTTGGAGAGAGGCCGGGATTACTTGGGCTATCTAGGGGTGCCTAACACCTTCCCCAATAGTACCTTGAGTCTCGTATGCAGTTTCTCTCATTTTCACATAAGTCATTAAGTTTTACGCTATTTTTGTGCTTTTATCATTTTGATGGCAGAAGAGTCCTTCCCCATTCAGTTTTCCTTGTTTTCTATACAAAAATAAGGTGGCAACTCCGTATAACGAACCATCTGCCCCACGTGGCGATATGCTCCTACATTCACCTTTCAATTCTCTGTACCTTGGCCCATCTGCCGGTGGAACCTTGTGGGCTTCCAAGTGATAGCCGAATGAAAGAGAAGGGTACACACTTCTAAAAATTCATCTATAAAATCCGTGAAGGTGCCTACCATACATCTTTGAAATGTAGCAGATGCATTGCATAGCCCAAAAGGCATACAACTAAAGGCAAATGTTTCAAAAAAACATGTAAAAAATTGTTTTCTCTTGATCCTCAAGTGAAATAGGAATTTGATTATAACCTAAATAGCAATCTAGGAAACAATAATACTCATGCCCTGCCAAATTTTCTAACATTTGATCTATAAAAGGTAGTGGAAAGTGATCCTTCCTAGTTGCTACATTCAGTCTTCTATAATCTATACAAACCCTCCAAATAGTTTGAACTCTTGTTGGAACTAATTCCTTGTCAATTGTTATCCCAGATTTTTTTTATATTACCTGCATTGGACACACCCAAGAACTATCAGATATTGGATAAATTATATCATTGTCTAACCACTTCAGAATTTCCTTTTTAACAACCTATTTAATCTTCTCTATGGTTGCCTAACAGGTTGAATTTCAGATTCCAGATTAATCCTATGTTGGCTAATAGTTGAACTTATGCCTTTTATGTCTAACATCTGTCATCCTATTGCTCCTTTATGCTTTCTTAACACTCTTAAAAGATTTCCTATTTGTATTGATGTTAAATCAAAAGCAATGATGACTAGTAGATTCTCATTTTTCTCTAAAAATGCATATTTTAAATTTTCTAGAAGTGGTTTCAGTTCAAGAATAGGGTATTCTAAAGTTAATGAATTGTTTCATTTTTGAATTGTTCTTTGTTTACATCCATAATCTCAGTTTGCTCAGATATTTCCTCTTTCAACATGATCTAATTCCTCTACATTTAAGTCCTCATCTATTTTAAAAGTTTCAATTAGATTAACTTTAAAGTTTTTAAATTGAAGCTCTTTAAAATTTTTCTTAACCCTACTGAAAATATTCAGTTCAAATTTTTGATCACCCCAAGCTAATTCCGTCCAACCATTTCTACAACTTATGCAAGCATTGACTGTAGCTAAAAATGGTCTTCCTAAAATTATTATAGCTCGATCTTGAGTTATATTTGAAGCTTTTGTTTCCATTACAGTGAAATCAACAAGGTAGACAAACTCCATAACCCTTACTAAAATATTTTCCACTTTTCCTAAAGATATTCTTATGGATTTATCTACTAGCTGAATCACTGTTCTAGTAGGTTTGATATTATCTAATTTTAACTTCTAATAAATAGAACTAGGCATGACATTAATTCCAACTCCTAAGTCTATTAACGCTGTATTAAAATAACAATCCCCTATATAGTAGGAAATAACAAGAGTTCCTGGATCATTTAATTTTTCAGGTATAGGATTAATTAACACGAAGCTTACCTCTTTAGCTAAAAATGCCTTTTTTAATATTTTCTTCCTTCTATTATTGGTACAAAGAGTTTTAAGATATTTGGCATAAGAAGGAACTTATCTAATAATTTCCAATAATGGTATATTGACTTTAACTTGTTCAAATATTTTATTGATTTGTTCCAATTCTTGATCTTTAACATTTCTCATCCTATGTGGAAATCGAAAGTGATTTTCATTTGTTAACTTATCTTCATTTATAACATCTTTCTTAACAACTTTGCTCTCAATTTCTTTACCATTTTCAGATTCTTTAATATTTTCAGTTTCTGTCTTATCCTCTAACTCACATCAGCCTTGTTTTCTAGAATAGATTTTTCCTTAATTTCCTCTTTCTTTGTAAAATTATCATTAATTTTTTCTTCTTTATCATCCTTTTTAGGACCTTCATAAGTGACACCAAATCTTAATATAATACTTACATCTTTTGATTCTTCTTTTGACACATTATCTGTCATAGGAATACTAAAATTTCCTTCTAATTTAAGGGTGGCTAACACTTCATGTGACTCTTCTATATTTTTGAAAATAGGATTGTTCACAACCTCAGATGGTCCAACTTCTGGAGTAATTCATGTGACCCTTTACCAAATAGTCAAGTAATTCATACCCTTCCCAAATTTGATCTTTTTCCTTAAAATTTTCAACTTCTGGAGCGCTATAGAACTGATTTGGTGTGAGTGTTGCACAAGTGTTTATAGGTTCCTATTGAAAATTTTCATCTTGCTCAGACACATTAGAATTCTTTATAAATAGGTCAATGGATCTTTGAATTTCATCTAACTTCTATATATGATTAAATGTAGTTAAATCGTAATACTGATTTTCTTCCATTACCTCAAATGGCTGTATGTTCTCCTCTATAACTAAAATACTTTCTAATGAATTCACCTCTAGATAATTCTAATTTTCATTTGAATTTTCCCAATTAAAATAACTATTTTCATACTCATTAAACATCTTACTGTCTTTCATCTTCTATATTGATTCATCATATCTATTTAGTAGTTTTTCGAATTCTTGTGATATTCTTTGATTAATATAATTCTGATCGATTCTAGTATTAATTGGTAAATTATCTCTAAGATTTGTTATACCTGTATTAGTACCTTGAACACTCTAATCTTCTTGTAAGATTGACCAATTTAAATAATTATCATTTTGTAATTCATTCAATTTGTTACTCTCTTCATTAGTACCTTGAACACTTCATCTATTAGTCGTTGGATTTGTAATGATATATTTGATTGGTAATTTTGATTTTCATTCATATGATTATATTTTGAATAATAATTCTACATTCCTGAATTGTCATTACAGTCCCACAAATTAGAATTGTCATTCTAGTTGTAATTATTTTGAGAATTAACATTAAGTCCTTCTAAATCATGCTGTGAAGAGTAATCATTAAACTCCATAGGTAAATAATCTCCTTTAACATAATTAGAATAATTATAATCCTCATAACTAGTCCCTAGAACAATCTCACAATCACCCCAATATGAGTTATATGAGTCCATTTTGAAATTCAGAATTTAAATACAAGACTCTACTCTGGAATAGCAGTAAGACTATAAAATAAAATTTAATAATAGTAAATGCAAATAAATTCTATTGCAGGAGCCCTAGCTAACACCAAAATAGCAAAAAGTAACACAAATTGCAAGAAATTAAGCAATCCCTGGCAATGACGCCAAAAACTTGTTTTGCTTTTACACAACACTTGTAATTAAATTCTTATAAAAATTGTGTGTGTGAAATATTTTAGTTCACCACAAGTGCACAAGTTTAGATATAGCTAGTGTGCAAGTACAAGTTTGTCCATAGGGATTAGTTTTGTGTGGTGTTTAGTTGAATTGGTGTATTTAATTAATGGAACAAATAATTAAATATCTTTTAAGCAATGTCACAGTTGCCTTGTTCCAACTAACCGCTAAAATGTTCGTTAAATACCTATTACATCATACTTTCCAGAGAGTTCTTTCATTAACCTTTAATTTCTTCATCACTTAGAATATTTGGATTTTTAACTTAGTCTTTTCGTAAATGATGTGAATTTTACACTGAAATATTATATCCAATGAATTTTACTTCCAAATATTTAATTCTTCTTAAGTTCTAACATTATACACTTCAGTTGCATAAAATTTATTGTTTTGCATAGATAAAGCACTTAACCCTCAAGATAGCTCATGGGTAAATGTCTTTTCCCTCGAACTTACTCGAGGGTTGTGCTATAATTGTGAGTTTTAGATACAAAAATAGTACGATTCGAATTAGCTGAAACTTCTAAAAGTTGAATGATTATATTTTTGGTCTTTTTAGATATTTTAAAACACAACAAATAATACAATGCAGGAAACACAATACGGTACGAATAACTTGTAAAGTAAAAGTGCAACATTCAACATTACAGTAAACCTAAAAACAATATCTAATTACTGTAACTAAGGTGATAAAGTGAGTGTTTGTAGATTCGAGTGTAAATATAAAGGTATAGTAAAATAAAGAAAATAAAAATGGAAAGAACACCTAATGTTTCACACTAATTTCTTCCTTCAAAACTTGCTCAAGCTAGGAACTTCTCTTTGTCTTTACTTCTGGTCCACCAGGTCATCAATCTGGTAGGCCTTCCTTTCGACCTTGTAGTGAGAGTTTAGGCGTCACTCCACAATTACATCAAGGAACAAAAGACAAAGCAGTCGATGCTGAGAGTCTCTCCTTCAAGGATATGCTCAGGTTGAGAAAAGAACAACAAATACACTATGCAAATGGCGGGAGAAGATGAGGTTGTCAATCTCCTCTCGGAAGAGATGAGTGGGTGGAAGATGGAAGATGGAGAAGATGAAAAATGCTCTATGAATGGCGGATGGAGGAAGAAGAGGGGGAGGGGGGTTTAGTTTCAAGGCTACGAGACTATTTTATAGATGGGAGGAATGGCAGTTCATGAGCTAGTAGTTATCAAATGTGTGGTGCACATTCAGGCGTGTGAGATCATCCCATGCAATCCACTTCTTTAGTCCATCCACATTCTTCATGGTTGAGCTTCAACTGAATTGAATTCTTCAATTTTTCTCTTCTACATATTTCCTTGCAATTGCTTGATGAATTCTCCTGCATATATTTAAATAATACCCATCATGAAACACATCATATTATAGGAGAAATAAGTCATAACATTTAAACCTTTACTATGATTGCAATTGCTATTACATCAATGAAATTCATCGCACAGAACAAACAGAGTGTAGGCTCAAGGGTAATCCAGTTTACCCTTGCGTAAGTTCATGGGTAAATGGCTTAACCCTCAGACTTTGCACTTAGACATAAATTATGATTTTTTTCATTAGATTAATCACTTAATCAGCAACCTAAAGAGTCAAATATCAATCATTCATTCCTTTCTCAATAGGTAATCAACACAAACATAATTAATGACTCAAAATTTATATCAATGAAATACATCGCACAGAACATACAGGGTATAGGTCTGAGGGTAAACCAGTTTACCCTCGCATAAGTTCATGGGTAAACCCTTAACACTCACAGAATGTTCTAAGGTTAAACAACTTAACCCACTGATAAGTCCGTGGGTAAACAGCTTAACCAACGAATAAGTCCATGCGTAAACATTTAACCCACTGACTCTGCATTTAGACATAAATCACAATTTTTTTCTGTGAATTAATCACTTTATCAGCAACCTAAAGAGTCAATTATCAATCATTCATTCCTTTCTCAATAGATAATCAACACAAACATAATTAACAACTCAAAACTTAATTCATGCATCATTAAAGTGAATAAACATGCATAATGCTCAAAAGTATAGTTAACCTTATAATCATTATAATTCAATGCAAAATGCAACTAAAATTCATTAAAACACATGAATTAATATCAATAAAATTCACACTTTTGAAGCGAGCCTCTCGTAACGACCAAGATCTATTGCCGTGACGGGCTAGGTCAGGAGCGTCGTCTTCTACCAGCCATTGGTCAAAACGCATAGGAAGCCTACCAGCACGACCATGGCCTCGCCAAATAGTAGTTGGCTAGGAGGCCTCCAACCCAGATAGATAATGCTCCGCATCTGCTACCAGAATGCCACCGCCTAGTTCACCTGGCAGCCGGTTACCACCGCAAATGTCACGAGGTAAGTCACCACACTCACCTCGTCCCAATGTCCCCCTTTCGGTAGGACGGTATTGTTCAAGATGAATGAGACGAGGTGGGCGACCGGGTTTAGGTCACGCGTCTTGACCACCCGACGGTCTGACTCAGTATCCGCCACAACTGCCACGTTGATGTCGCCGATACTCCAAGGGAGGCTCAGTAGAGGAGCAAAAACGTCCAACCCGGTAGAGCGAAGACTGAGCACCTCGAGTAGGAGTGCATCGGAAAGTACGGCCGGCCTTATCTGGAAGCCGAGAACAAGTTGCGACTCCACCTCAGATAGGTTGGAGTACATCTCGGCGACCAGGCCAGGGACGGTCTCCACCCAGCGGAAATCATGGATGAATTGGAGGAACCCCTGCGCGGCGAACATCTGCCTCACCTCTGGCAGCCGGTCGAAGTTCGTCGGCCTACCATACAAAATACTTCTTCCCCCCAAGCGATCAACGACGGGAGATGAGACGCCCTCGACCGCCACCTCAGCGTAACAGGCACCCGGGTAATGCCATAGGAGGGCCAGGCGGATAGACTCTACATCTAACCCTATGTCGTCGGGCATCACCGGCGATGTGTCAGGGGATTGCGGGAGGAGCCAATGCCTCTCGACCAACATCTTACGGCATCACCCCTTGCCTTTCGTGCCTTCCTTCGACAGACAATAACCGGATGCCCCAAGGTCCCCGTGCCGCTCCGACAACCACCATCGGGGGATAGCATCGGTAGAGGTTGGGTCACACCCCCTATCCACAAGTAGGTAAGACACCTGCAACCGGACGGCCTCCGCGTGGTCGGGACAAGCAAGGTCTTCCGCTGGTAAATCCCTAAGTGTCAGAGGCAGGGTCTCAAGCCACTGTCGCACTGGGTCAAGAGAGGTGGCAGCCGTCCATTGGACGTGCCCTGTGACATGTTTTGTCCTAGGCATCTGGAAGAGGAAGACAAGGCAAGAAGAAAGCGAAACAGGGAGGAAGGCGGAAAAGTAGACAAGACCAGGGAAACGGGAAAGAAGACGAAGAGACGAAGTGCGAAGCCGAAAGGAAGGGAGGATGGATATTGCCACCACCTAGAAAATCGAAGGAAGGACCCAAAAAACCCTAGCTGGAGCTGCAAGTCGCGCAAAGAGGTGGGAAATGCAGGTGCCCTTGCTGGAGAGCATGATTCGAAGGAGAGACGCTCGGAGCACCGATGTCCTGTTGCCACACTAGAGCAAAGACTTTCGACCATCGTCGGCGTCTCCTTGCAAGTAAGCTCCCTCTTTGCCTTGCCATCATGCTTCGAATTGAGCCTCATTTCTTCGAACCCTGACCGTACTAGACCATCCCCATGCAAAGGGAAAGGTCAGAGGACATGCCCGGGTATCATTCCTTCGGATACGCTTCCGAAGGTACCTGCAGCCTCCCTCCCTGCTAAGTAAATCCACCTGGTATGGTCGAGATCAGTTCGATCATGATTCCTTTGTCGGGTTTTCCATATGGGAATCCATGTTTTCTTACGTGTTTTACGAGCATATCATCGAGTTTTCTCCGTCCCTTTTCTTTGAAATGTCGGGCTACCATCAGACGTGTCATCTCCACTTACAGACTACCGTCTACCCGAAGGTGTTTGCCTCTCCCGTCTTTCGAGACAGGGTGCAGAAATCCTTGCACTCAGAAGTGGAGGTGGCATACCGGGTGAACATCTGGTCCCAGACCCGAATGTCTGGTAGGCAAATGGGTAGACCCACCAGACCTCTGGCTTTTTAGCCATCCATTTAAACAAAACTCGTCTAAAAAAAGCTATAAATTAAGACAAAGACTTGAAATATATCCTATTACATTGAAAAATACAATAATTTTCTTTTCACATCTCCTTATGTCAAATATGCCGACGATATTGATGTCACGACTGACGTAAATTACCACGAAAGTGAGATAAAATCTTTCACTTTGATTAAGGATGAGTGGTCGGTCACATTTCACCATAAAATGTTAAAATATAATTCAAATGAGTTGTGCTGATGGACTATTCTTAGTCGAAAAAAATTTGGACCATTACGACCCAACTAACATGTCTAACTTCAAAATACTATTCCGAAAACAAAATCAAAAGCAAACTATTTTTCTTTCTTAACAATTCGGTGAATAGAAAATGAGGATTTGTATGTTTCTTTTCGTATAAATTCTTATATATTAATTTTTATCATATAATTTACAATATATTTTTAATATTATTTATTTTATTATTTTTAACTTCAACTTTTGAACCAAAAAGAAACACTTTGATTTTACGAAAAGAATCTCTTTTTTATGATTTTTAATCTATTTTTAAATAATTAAAAAAATGGATTTAAAAAACAAAAGCAAAAGATTTACCTCAAACGAAAAACGAAAATGGGTAGTCAAAATAATTCTAATTATAAAAAGAATAATGAAAGAGCTTGAGAAAATAAACCCAATTCTCCTATTTGAATTAAATAAAATAAAAAATATGCCCTGGTTGAAAATGACAAAAATTATTTAATAATAAAAATACCTAATTACGCCTTATTTGCCCTGCCTCCGGATAGAGAAATTATTATATAGTTCTAACAAAAATAATAATTTTAATGATAAAAAATCCAAAAATATTTCGAAAATATTTAAAAGGTTTATTCGATCACTACATCAAATATGGTGGCGGTGTTGATGTCACTGCCGACGTAAATTACCACGAAAGTGAGATAAAATCTTTTATTTTTATTAAGGATGAGTGATCACGTTTTAAGGAAGATTTGTGTGTCGTAAATTTTGAAAATTAAATTTTTTTTAAAAAGATTTAGACTTTTAGTCATCCTCAATTCCTTTTGTCTGCAGAGAAATTAAGATGCGATCGACACCTCGTTGCTCCTCCACCTAACATTGCGTTATATGATCGATACCTTCGATTCCTTCATCACTATCGTCACAACGAGAGAGTAACTCCCATTTCTTCATCACCTTTAGTTACTACGAACAACTCTCCTTAGGCATCGAAAACTTAGCGAAGATCTTTTATGAATTATTAGAAATAGATTTTGATGAAACTGAAATATATATTTGTACACTTTGTTTAATTTACATCAAGAACATATCAATCGAATAATTGAATATTTAATTTTAAACATTTAAACTTATTTCTTTAAGTTATTAATCATGGTTGAAATTTATACGAAAATTTTCCTTATTTTCCTATGCGTGCACAAACATATTGTATAGGATTTTTTAGATTTTCCATGATGTGCATAAATGCCATTCTAAATTTTTCATTTTTTAAATTTCAATTTCCTTTATCTTTTCTATTTTCTGAATTTCTAAAATGCACAGATAGATGCTAAAGGGGAGGGGGTTTATGTATGTCAAAAATCTTAAAAAAGAAAAATTTTAAAATTTATTTTAGATTTTCTGGTGTTTGTGCATAACTAAAAATTCGACTATAAGTATAAACTTTTTCTATCATTTTTCATCTATTAGGTCATAAAATTTTTTACGGTTGATGGAAATTTCATAACAAAGCAATCTCTTGACCTTATATGTATTGCCCAACTTCTCTCGATCATTACTAAATTTGTGACTACAAAGAAAATGTGAAATTATATTTGAAATATTAAAATAAAAAATATTTATAATTTTTTTAAATTAATTTTTTAGAAATTACTAAAAAAAATTTTCTATTTCTAAATTTTTAATTTTTTAATTTTTTAAAATTTTTATTTCTCATATTATTAACATGCACGAACGCACCCTAAAATATATCCAGTTATGTTGAAAAATACAACAATTTCTTTTCACATTTGTTGATAAGGTGGTGGTATTGATGATTTGATATCATTGCTGTTCTCTCACTTTTACACAACACTTGTAATTCAATTCTTATAAAAATTGTGTGTGAAATATTTTAATGGGGGCACGAGTTCTGTAGGCGCCTACAGAAGTGACTTCTGTAGGCGTCCGTCGATCGTGAGATCGACGGTTGAAATTGAAAATTTTAAAAACACTCTCTCTCATGCACGTGAAATTTAAAAACACTCTCTCTCATGCC
>JAMKPZ010002947.1:0-38729 GCA_024699675.1 Amphibolis antarctica
TTAAAAAAAAATAGAAAAGACTTTTCTTACCTTAGACATCATATTAAGTAAAAAATATAAATTCAGACACACTTAATTTATTAATTTTGTCAAATAAATTCTCAATAACATGAGAATTAATTTAAGAAATGTTAAAATAATCTTGCATTATAACAGAAAATTAGATTTTTCTTCTTCTTTTTCATTTAATCTGCAAAACCGGCGGGGTCGAGCTTGGCGAGGCGCAGAAGCCGGTGACCGGCAGGTCCGGATGGCGCTCGCAGAAGGAGGAGCTGCGCTGGCCGGGGGGCGGCGGCGGCGGTGGATGGAAGGTTGGTAGCGGAGTTGGTCATAGTGATCGGAGTCGTCGGCGCAGGTTCAGAGAAGAGGCAAATGGAACGGTCGATTTTGGTGGGTTTTGAATAGAATGAACTCGACAGGCGTTTGAGAGTGTGTTTATATAAGTATTTTGATATAATTTTTAGTGTAAAATATTAAAATTATTTAGTAAATGATATTATAAATTAAGTAAAAAATTAAAATATATAATAAAAAATACTTAGTCAAAATTTTAGTTGTTTTTTTGAGGAAATTCTCGTAATTCTTAGAGGAAATTTTGGTGATTTTTGGAGGAAATTCTGGTGATTTAGAGAGGAAATTTCGATGATGTAGAGGAAATTTTGATGGTTCAAAGGAAGTTCTGGTTGTGATTGAAGAAATTTTGATAGTGTAGAAGAAGTTTAAGTGGTACATAAAGAAAATTTTGATTGTTCAAAGAGAAAATTCTAGTCTAAAATTTACAATTAAGAATGATACTTTAGTGACACCAATAGAATGTTATTTCACTTTTCAAAAACCATCTAAAAAACTAAGTTAATTTATACATTTTCCAATCAAACTCACATTACCACGTAACCCTCATTTAGCAGGCTCATACTCTATCTATAGTTACTTATAACTCAATTAGTGATTCGATAACAATAGACTTGAATATTTCAACAACAACAACAACAACAAGTGCAAATAATTTCTCTTCCCGTGCAGTGAAAATAGTATAGATCTTACTTATATGATGTTATTTGTGTTTATAAAATTAATATAAAATTATGTTAGTTGATAAAAAATAATATGCAAAATTTTATCATTTTCTACTATTTTATACTTATTTCGAATACAAAAACGCCATCTATAGTCCATGTGACGAGGAAGAAGAGACCAGAGCCACGATATGCAGCCGTTCAAGCCGCTCAAGACAGTACAGGAGCTCTGAGCTCAGCCCCAGCTCAGGCCGTTCAAGTCGAAGCTGCCGGTGCTTGGGACGTCGTTCTCGGTGTGGTGGCAGTTGAGATCGAATTCCTCGATCACGCACAACCCAGACCCAATCGAGCTCCTCACCGCCGATTGCCTCCTCCCGTTCAGCCGGTCGACGCCGCGTTCATCGGCATGTCTGCCCACCGGCGGCGACGACGACAGCCACTTCCCGGCGAGGCTCATGGTACGCTGCTCCTCGCCCACGCCTTCCTCACCCTTCAATTTCTTACCGCTTCCGCCCGGCCCCGCATCGACGAATGTCAGGCAACTGTCGATGGAGCAGTCGACCTCGAGCTGTTGTGCCCTCTGGGGCTTGAGCGTGTTCAGATCCGGCACCTCCGCCGCCGCACCTTGGAAGGTCGACACCAGACACTCGTCCGACACTCTGGAGACCAGTTCCGACAGCCGCACTTTGGTCGCCTCCAGCCCCGACGCACCCAGATTTTGGGTCCCTAGGGTTTCCTGCGCCTTCTCCAGCACCGATTGCAGGTATTTCCCCTGTGCTTCGATCCGCAGTTGCAAATGTCTCTGCACCTGATCGATTCAATCAAATTATTGCAGACATGATTATGTATTGAATCCGGGCAATTGGCTTTGATCAAACCCTACCTCAAGCTGTTCGTGCAGCCTTCTCTGCACTTCTATCTGCATCTGCAGAGCTTCACCTATTTGCAGGCTGCCGAAACACAACAGAGCATAGACTTAGCCACACACATGGTTTCCATTAGTCTAGCTAGAGAGCAATGCAGCAGATCGAAGCTTATCGTTGGTTTGGATGGGAACCCTAACTTGCTCGACTGAGGCATCACATGATTCGTGCCGCCGCACATCAGAGTTGCTCCGCCAACCTGAGCGATAGCCCTGCTCTGTTCCGTCGCCGCTGCACAATTACCAGCCGTCTTGCCGGGGCCGATGCTGTTGGGCTGCGCCTGGAGATTCTTGCCGAGGCGGTACTTCTGTGGGCGAAAAGAATTGATGGGATCGGTTTGTGGAACAGAGCAATGTGGGTGGGTGGGTGGTCTGCATACCTGAAGGTGGCTCTTGAGATGGTACAGGGTGAGCCCTGGGATGCCCATCAGCCTCATCACCGTCTTCGGCGTCGCCTCTGCACCGACAAGGATCATCAACAATATGGTCTCTGATGAATGGATGGCTACATGTCAATCGATCAACCGATCGGTTGATCGATCAATGTCTCTGATCGACATTGGTTGTGTGTGTATACATATATGCACACTTACTGTCTGCGCCACCGAGCTGGTTCACTGCATCCACAAACCTCTCGTGCAGCTCCGGCGTCCACTTCAGCCTTGGCTTGGCGTCTGTCGAAAGCACCAGCCCATTGTCATGGTGATCTTGCACCTTCGCTTCTGCTGTGAACAAGTGCCTGTCACCTCCAAACGACGCCCTTGACGACAGTATGCTGCTCCTTCCAGCCTGCTCATGTTGCTGATGATGATGCTGCTGCTGCTGATAATGGTGATGATACATCTCTCTCTCTCTCTCTATCTATCTATATATCTAAGATTGATGAAGTCAGTGGGATTGATGATGATCTCTGCAGCTTCTATATAATCTAGATCAATCGAGATGAGCCCTGGACCATTCACTTGCTATGTTTCAACTTATAGCTCTGAGGTGAGCCCTGAGGCTCTTCTTATAGAGCAAGCTAAGGTAGGAGAGGGAACCATAGAATCTCTGAAATTGAAATAAAGAAGAAAAAGCTCAACCCAATCCAAATCTTTTGCAGCAAGACCAAAACCCTGGTTCTCCTTCTGAGATTTGGGGCATATATCCTTGATTATTAGCCCTAGCTAGGACCCATTTTTGACATTTTCATTGTCAATTCTGAGCCCAAGCACTTATGTAAAGTTCCCTCCTCCTGCATGAAACTTTCTGCAGCAGAGCCTTCCCCTTTTCTGGATTGTGCTGGAATATATCCATATCCCCTTTGTCTTTTCATCCATGCTCTCGTTAATTGCTGGGGCAAGTGGATTTGGGGTTTATTAATCTCACAAACCATTCCCTTTTAATTTGTTCCTGATATCTTAAAATCAACAAATCAACACAACTGTGTACCCTAATGACAGATTTTTACCTTACCCAGACTTTAAATTTAACAAAGATCAAGTTCAATGTTACCATTGCAGATACTCACAACTAAAAATACTATTTCTTTCAGATGCAATATTTGTTATTGATGTATCTAAGTCGTAATTAAGATGAATATTTATAATATTTTTAGTTATGAGTGCTTATTGTGAAATTTTCAATCCAAAATTGATTGGTAATGAGTGAAAGAATTCATCTCATATATATATATATATATCAAACTTAGTTTTGTTCTTACCTTTAGCAAAATTAGACTATTCTAACACTTTTTCAGTTCTTCTCATTTATGGTTTATTTATGTGGTTACAAGTATCTATGAATAGATCTGCATAAACTGGTTTTGATAATATCATGTGAAATTTCAACTCAAAACCAACTTACTATGAAATTTTCAATTCAAAATTGATTGGTAATGAATGAAAGAATTCATCATATGTATATATATATATAACTTAGTTTTGTTCTTACCTTTAGTGAAATTAGACTATTCTAACACTTTTTCAGTTCTTCTCATTTATGGTTTATTTATGTGCTTACAAGTATCTATGAGTAGGAATGCATAAACTGGTTTTGATCATGTTATGCGAAATTTCAACTCAAAACCAGCTTACAACCACATTTTAAGTCTAAACAATTATTTCTGATGACATCTACAAGGGGAATTTTTCAGATTCTTGATGCCACCTGTGCCAGTTTTTTCTTCTTCTTCTTCTTTCTTTTTTATGCATTGATCAGAATTTGAATGCTAATAATGAAAGTTAAGCACAGGGCATGCATTGTGGTGTGGAGCATAGATTCCTGAACTCAGACCCATGGGAATTGGAAAAGGACGCTCGAAGAATACTACACATGACCGTGCATCGATCGTCATGCACCCACTTGGTCCCATGTGATATCAAAGGTGTTGAAGCTTCTGGTTGGTCTGATTCCTCCGGAAGCTGCTGGACTGCACCAGATGCCCTCCAATGAATACGTCATGAAGCAGAAAGGAAAAGGAGAATATTGGAACCTAGAACTTGGAATTAACTGCAACCAGCATTCGATTCCCTCCTGCCCAATTAATCTTTGATACATATGTAGATCGACATATGATCATGCAAGTGATCTTGTCAATCTAATTCTCTTTTGCTCCAGCTTCAAGGTGCTTTTACTGCTCAAACCATAGCAGCAGTGGTGCTGCTCCTGCTCTTGCTCTCTCTCTCTCTCTCTCTCTCTCTCTCTCTCCTTTTTATACCAAATCTTTGTAGATCATTGTAATTAATCATCGTGGGCTAGGTTTGGGAAGATTTTCCCTAACTTTAGTTTTAGTTCTATATATTTTATTTATCATTATTATCATACAAATTTTAACGTATAAATTTCATTACAGTAATTACTATGTAATTTAATTTCATTTATTTCACTATTCTCAATTTTAGTTTTATATAACTCTCAAAATTAACTAACATTTTTCTTAAACGTATCCATAGCAGTAAAAGCTTTTGGTGTTGGAGATGGATGAGCTCTGAAAATTTGTATACCTTTCCAGCTTCTTGATTTGCAAGGTATCTACATCTTTGCCCTTGCCCATGCCCGTGCATGTACTTTTCTCGTAGTTAGAAAATGAAATATATTGATATAAGTTTCAATATTTTAATATTAACTTAAAATTTAACCTTAAAATCAATTAATAATGAGAAAATGGAACATACCAACATAAGTTTTGAGTTCTACTAGGTGAGTTTATAGGTGCCTTGGACGTACGTGAACTATGTTCTGATATTATCATTACAAAAAAGCACTCCTTTTGTGACGGTTAGAATTTTTTCGCCGTCACAAGAAGTGGTCGTATTGTGTGACTTATGTGTTTCTAAAGTTATACTTTAATTTTTGTGATAGTCATGATTGAATAATGTTGCGAAGAATTTTAAACTTTAGGTGGAGTTTGTACGTAGGGAATTGAGATCTTGTTTGAAGATGTTTTAGCTTTAGTAACTATAAAAAAATCAAATTAAGAATGATTTTGTAAATAATTTTAAAACTACATAATAAATTATAACGTAGAAGTTTATGTATTGAGAGTTTTTGAAAAGTTAAAGTAGCGTGTTTCCAAATGCATTTTAAAAGGAATTTATGTCTTTAGAAAATATGAAAAAAATGTGAAATAGTAATAAATAATAAATTAAAATGTTCATCATTTTTAAAATTATTTTTAAAATTTTTTTACAACAAACAGTCTTAACCTTTTTTTTTTCTATTTTCTAATTTTCTTTTTTCTTAAATTTTCGTTTCTTATATTTCCAAGATTTACAAATAAATCTTTAATTATAAATTAATTTCGAAAGAAACTTTAACAGATACATGCGAATTGAAGAAACAGTGAACCCAAAACCTATTACATTCGAACAGTAGATATTCGATTTCAGGGGGAGGTGGTGGTGGTGGCGGAGCTATCGATCATGGAAACGCGCGCACAGGTGGGGTTGAAAGCTGTGACGCAGAGAATAAGAGCCGGAGCCGACAGCGGAGGGTGGTTCCCGATTCCTTCTTCGCCTGTCTGGCGGCAATTGGTCGGTGGCCGGCCGGGCCGTCGATGCCGACAGAGACGGCGCGCACGGGGCTGGAAGGCGACGGCGAGGCATCTCCGGCGCACACGTGAGTGGCGGCACCTCAGGGACTTCGCTTTATTTATTTGTTTAATGGATGGTGGTGGTTTTCAATGAAAACGTCAAAAGAGAAAAAAAAAAAGGGGGGGAAGGAATTGATTCCTGATGTTGGTCGTAGATTTTGCATCGTAAAAGTTTTTTTTTGAAAAGTTGAGTTTGTATTAAAATTAAATAGGTAAACAACACAACTGTACATGGGATTTGAGTCGTCTGGAAAGTCAGGAAAATGAAAATTAGGAAAAGGTTTATTTTTTAATTTTCTCAATTTGTTGATTTTTGAAATTCTTATCGAGTTTTTTTTTTTACTTCTAATTTAAGGAATATATATGTCATCGTTAAATCGAAAGTATTTCTGAAAATTGAAAATAAAGAAAAAGGACGAAGCCTTGTTTATATTTTCCTTTTTTTGATTTTTTGAGTGGTACCACAGATAGACTTGTAAAACCACAAAGGTCAAAATAAAAATAAGAGAATTTGTAAAAATTTCAATCAAAAAGTTAGGAGTCAAACAAAAATCTCAGTCAAAAGCTAAATTAAGATATATTATCAGTTGGTTCAATCAGATCTGTCTAGTGAGAGTTAGTTAAGGTCTCAATAATAAGATATTGCACAAGAGTAGTAGTGCCAAAGATAGAGTGTTTAGAGAATTGATGAGCCTAACACTTCAGTGGTTGAATCATCACGCATGGGATTCTAACTAAAAAGTAACGAGATGAAAAATATGAGAAGATATTGAGTTGATATCACAAAAGGAGTTGCAAAAAATAAAGTGGTTTCAAGTGGTCCAAATAAAACACAAGAAGGTGGAGGAGATGCCATGCAAAGCAACAAATGAAAGATTAAATTTGAAATAATCTTGCATGTTAGAAATAAAATGATGGATGTTTCCAAAAAGTAATAGATCTCAAGTTGAAGTTGAAGAGGCCCTAAAAGTGATTGGTGAAGTAACAATCAAAGAAATTATGAGCAGTAGTTTCTTCGCAAAAATTACAAATATCGTAGATATATTAGAGATCAAAGAGGATCCTTTTTAACCAAGTTTGATTTAGTTGATATTTTGTTGTGAAGAGCAAGCCAAACAAGGTATTTGATTTTGTCTCATGAAAGATTTTACATCATAAAAGTTGAATAATTTTAAATAGAGATCGAATTTAGGTTGAGTTTGGTAATAAGATTTGGAGGGATACATAAGTGATTTTAACATAAGTAATTTTTGAATATGCATTTTTTCATTATTACATTACGAGAAAAGTATTCTACAAAAACTCTATTATATGATAATTTTTTTAACTGCACTAATATGTAATATTTATTGTTAAGTAAATAATTTTCATTGATAAGGGTAAATATGGTATATAGGAAAAAATGTAAACACTCATATTTTTCATAGACACATCTTCACCTATAAGATTTTTTTCGTAGTGCCTTGGGAATCGTGTCGTGCGACGTAAAGCATGAGCTCCCACCTCATTTCCAAACATAGGCTTAGATGATGATGAATTTTTTTAGAATGATTTTTTGATGTAAAACCACTCTAACCCTAGCTTTTAAGATCCAAATAGAAGTGTTAACTAGGTTGATATGATCCAATACAGTTAAATTATATCGTTGTCCGATACAACACAATTTGATAAGTCATGCCTAAATCGTATCCCAATGTTTTCAAGCCCACACAACACAATCTGCTTTTGACATGTGAAGTGGCACGACATGACACGAAAATAATTTTATACTTTTTTAAAACTTTGTATTTTTTTAATATACTTTTATTAAATTGTATATATCTTAATGATTTGATTCCATCAATAGGTGATACATTCAAATCTCATTTTTAACTATTTTTAAGTATTTATAAATTATATTAATTTTTAATAAAATAAAAAATAATTAAAAAAATGAAACATGCTGGGTCAATATAACGCAACATGAGCTCAAATGGGCCGAGCTTATACTGTTGACGAAAAGGTCTTTCACGACACAAATAGTGTTGTGCTTAAAAAAAATTCGAGTCATATCGGCTCAATATAACCCATTAATGTGTTTAAATCTAAGATACTTTTAAAATAATTTTTTTATTAGAATGAAACTTACTCACACACACCCATATATAACTAATTAAAACAATTTTCATTCATAATTAATTAATTTTAAATTAAATATCTCTTAGGGAACTTAAATCATAATCTTATCCATGAAACCCCACAAAACCATATTGCATGCTACTTCCAAATTCTCTCCTATTATTATCTATCATAAATCTGTTTTCATCCTAGCTATGTCATTGTTAGCACTCAACATTTTTTATTGTGAGTATTCGATCTTAATTGTTAATCTCATGATTAGCAACTCTTGTTTATTTCTCGTTCCTACTTTATTGAAATTTCATATCAAAATCAATTGAATATGAGTGAAAAAAATTTCATATATCAGATCTAATTTATTCCTTATATTTATCAATATAAAACTATTCTAACACACCCATTACTCTTATTTGTTTCATGATTCATAGCTTACTCGCAAATGCTATAATTGCATATATATATATATATATATATATATATATATATATATATATATATATATATATATACACACACACACACAACCATTGTTAAAAAAATAGAATATGAAGATGGCACACATCATAGGGCTTATGCTCGTGATGACTATAAATTTTAAATCCTAAATCTTAAGGCTTTATTTGAGAATAAGGTTTGCAAAGGTTTTTATTGTGTGAAATGTATGTTTTAACAAATGATGTAATGAAAATAGAAAAGAAAATAAAAAGAGATTTTCTTAGTAACGAAACATGAACTCCTGGCTTAACTAACATATAGACTTTGTCAAACAAAGCCTAAGCCCTACGATCTTGGAAAGAAGACATTTATTTGCATTGAGTTTCACTCTACAGTACGTCTACACAATGTTAGAGTAAAGTGTTCGATACAGCAGTGATGGTGTGATGCTAGTTAGTATTCATAAAGGTTGAAACTTGAAAATAAGATGAGGGATCGATACATGGACAATTCAATGTGAAAGTTCACTACAGTGATATATGGTCTGTGATAAAGCAAAAGGTTTTAAACAAATGCAACCTTAGCATAAGGAAACGAAAGCCCATGGGGTCCTTTCACAGGTATTGATGGAAACTTAAGGATTCCATGAGAAGCGCATGTGGTGAGAACATATTCAACAACCCAGCATGCGCTTTATTCCCTCCTTAATGTTTAATTTGCATTAAATCCGTGGTTCTAGAGAGTATTGGGTTCTTTTGAACCATTTAAAGGAGCACAGATTCGATCCCACCCTGCAGATCGAACACATGCATAGCTACCTATGCATCCACATCCACATGCATACAAATTAAATCTTATTAAGCCATGCACTGGGATGATGGGAGTTGTGCAGTACTGCCTGCATCTGATTCTGTAATTAAGATGTTTCTGCCATGGGGATGCTGGCTGATTTCCTGGTGTGATTGATTTCTACAAATCTAAGTTTTAATTAATTAATGGGTAGGATTTGAATAATTGAAAAGTCAGTTAAAATTATGAAATCTAATCATCATGCATATTTATATATATATATATATCACAAAGGAAAATATTGGTCTAGGTTTAATAAACTGGATTCTCTCCTATTCTTTACTTCAAGGCCTTGCTTTTTGGGCTTATAAGCACAAGACGAGATGGCCATTTTTGCATGTTTAAACATTTAGTGATCCGTCACACATCACAATTTAGTGATCTTCTTGGCAGATTAGCAAAGTTACTGAAAAATAAGGAAGCAGCTTAATTGATATATATATATATACCTACTGCTCTTGCTCACTCTCAAGTATTACCATGCATATTTTGTTCATATGCCAAGTTTTGAACCCATGACCTTTGAGATGAACATATGACATTTCACCATCATCTCAAGTCTTACTATATATGCAGCTAGCTAGCCTAATTAATCATCTTTTGGCTGGCAATTAATTAGAATCTGTGAAAGAAGATTCTACCAGACAAATTACTTGATGGTGGTATGTGATCCAAGAATCTCTGATGCATAAGTTAGTAATGGAATCCAAAAGATCATTCTTGTTTTTGAATAAAAGTGTGATATATGGTAGTTTGGACAGAATGTATATATATATACCTTAATTGGGATTCACTATTGTCTACACCAAAAAGAGTCTTCCTGATCATGTGTGCAGCTTCTAATTAAGATGATGTCTTCATTGTGTATCATGGCCATGTACAAGTCACAGGCACTACCATTAATTCTAGGGTTTTAGGGTTTCAGAAGTTGGCACTGAGAATGATGTAGTTGGGAAGACATGACAACTTGATCTTCAAGTCATGATATGGGTATGAATTATGCTGTTGCTTGGTGTATGCATGATGCATATATAATTAAGCTATCACAGGTAGCACTAAATCAGGATCTCTACGTACATCTATCTCCATGAATAATATGGTATTTTTAATTAGCAAGTTAATTATATATATACGGTCTTCTTAATGTATAGGGCCTCATTATTGTACTGATATATGTAAGGGTGAATTTTGCTAAAATATGGTACGTCTGACATGCTATAGCTAAAACTACAAAAGAATAATCTGTAAATTTAGAAGAAACTGCAATATATAGTATTAGTAAAAAATAGCACAAATAACATCCCAAAAAGGTTATTGAGAGCAATGATGGACAACTCAGCTACAAGTTGTATAACCCTAAAAGGAAAATGGTAGCTAATGAGAAGCAAAGATGTGGTCTTCTGTGAGATCGAACCAAGTAGTTGTGGACAGAGATGCCAGTGAAAAGTGAAGATATATGTATATATATAGGTTGATAGTTTAATTTACAGATGTGAACACTTGTCCCCACTAAATTAAAACCACAAGTAAAGAGATTAAGAAGAAGAAAAAGAAGATGATGAGGAGGAGGAGGAGGATATATATATAATAGTGTGGATGGGATTCCACATACAAGATGATGGTTTCAGTGATGACGCATCAATGCAAGATGCTTTCCACACTAGGTCAAGAGCTAGATCAGATGGAGAACGTCAACCCCCTTAATTATATTCTAAATCTACTTCTATTCATCTGGTTATATGAACTTCCTTGCAGAAGAGGAGAAACCAGAGACTTTAGGATGTGCAAACCCACACACGCACACACACACAGGTGTCCATTTCTTCTTGAAGGCTTTTGGAAACCCTTGCTTTTGACTATTCATTTGAGAAATTTAAACACATATCTTAATTGGAATATTTGTTCAAGCTATATACACATTAATTGACTTGCAAAAACTACAGAATTTTTCCTTGATTTCCCATTGACCTTAATTTTCTTTTTCAAAAACCCAGGCCTGATGTCTACACCAAAGACCTACTGAAAACAACACAGGCAAATTAACAACAGCAATAATTTATATAATATCGCATGCAAAATCAACCATTGTTTTAAATTTCAAATTTGAAAATATTCCAATCCCACATCAAAAATCACTTGCCAAAATATGTTAAGAGAATTATACAAAATCAATAAGAATATTACATAAGGATATATATTATTAGCAAAAACTAATGAATTTAATATCCAAAAATTAATTTCAATACAACCCAAAACAATATCCAAGGATATTAATTATATCGATGCCCATGCCATTACATTAAAATATTGCCAAACATTCTTAATTATATATATACAAACTAACAAAATGATCGATCACCAAAAACTGCCAACTATAATAGTATATAATATGATCCAACTCAAAAAACCCATGTCATTGTAAATATTTATTTCATAAGAAACTTATTTTCACCATTAACAGATTTTAAAATGCTGTATTTGAACTGTAATATGACCAATTATATATAGCATTTTTAACTGTGTAAGTGACCACAATATATTATAGAATTTTTATTTAAAGTCAGTAATAACCTTTGAACACTTGAAATATAAAAAATGATGAGAACCTAGAAGATAATTTTCAGTATAACAATAAAAAGGTTGAAAAAAACACCCATTTCAATTAATATCACTAATAATGAAATAGAGAAGCAATTAATTAATTAAGGATTTGGATTATTACAACATGGGCTGGGTTGAGTCCAAGTGGAAATAGGGAGTTGAAGAAAATGAAGCATATCAAGAATCTCTCTCAATGATTTTTGAAAGATTTTCTGATTAATTAAAGAAAATTAAAATTTAAATACAATGAAATAAAAAATAAATAAGGAAAATATGTTGAAGATATATATAATTTACAAAATTTTAATCCAATGAAATAATAAATAAAATTTAAATTTAAATTTAAATAAATCCAATAAAATAAAATATAAATAAAGAAAATAATTAAGTTGAAGATACAATTTGGAAAATATGAATCCAATGAAATAATAAAGAAAATGAAAACTTAAATCCAATGAAATAATATATAAATAAGGACATCAAATTGAACATATAATTTAGAAAATTTGAATTTAATGAAATAATGAAGAAAATTAAATTTTGAGTATAATGAAATAATAAAAAAAGATGTTGAGGCAAACAAAATGAATAAAAAGGGCAAGAGGGAAAAAAAAGAGAAATTACAAGATGATATAAAACTAAATTATTTAATATTAATTTAGGACCAAATACAACAGTATGGGTATATAAAGTGCAATTAATTTAATATAAATAAAATAAAATAAAATGAAACAACCATACAATCAAAAAAGAACACAAGCAGATAAAACCACTCAATAATATATATCCAATAGATAATTATATTCTAAATCTTAACTTTGAGGCAATTAGCATATTATCATCAAGATAATGGTATAGATGCACACAAGTAAACAAAAAAAGGATGAATATGAGGACATAAAAATAAATTTTTGATAGGGAAAAAATGTTAAAAAATGAAAAAATCCATTGAAAAATTTAAAAAAAACCATCTCAAGAGTCAGGACAGTCAACAGATCAGGATCACCAACCGTGTCAAGATTGGTAAGGAGAAGTTACCAAACTCAACCTAAGTATGAAATGAACTAATACAATACAAATAGACCATATACCATGTGTCATACCTAAGCATCATTACATGCATGATCACCAAACAATGGATTCATGTTAAACAATACAGAATGTAGAAGATCAATACTCAGGTCTTGTTTGTTTATTAAACTCAAGTTGTTAGAATTGATGAATAGTTAATGTTAACAAACAATATTGCACCACACAATAATATGGTTGACAATACAAAAACTTCAAATTAACAAACATAACTCCAATTTTAACTAATAACAACTCCAACTACAATATAAGAGTTGAAGTTAGAGCTGAAACTAAAGCTACAAACAAACACAGTCTTAATCTAATCAAAAGCTTTATCATGTATCTATAGTTATATATCTAAACACTTTCACCTTTCCATGAAGTTATATAAAGGCAAAAATATCATTTTGAGTGTTCGATCTCAACGATAGATCTATCTCATAATTTACGGCCTCTGCTCATTCTCACTTGCTATGTTCATATTCACTTTCATGACTCATAGCCTTAGTTTAATTACACTTGTTTAATCACTTGCAAATATCATAAATCATACAATCTTCACTTATTGCCCATAAATGTTATGAGTCACACAATCTACTTGATCTCACTTGTTTGATATCGTGAATCTTATAATCGATCATGAATAAATGTAAAATGATTTAGGTTCAACTACATCATGAGCTTGACCTAACATTCTCAAATCGTGTTGTTAACTAGTCAAACATAATTTTTTAAACCTTACTGGGTCACTCCTTAGTAGAACTAAGCCATATTGATGCAACCCAGTTAAGAGCACATGCATGGGTGCGGCCAATACAACATGATTCAGATTTTTGTAGATTTGGTATATAATTTTGCAAAATGGTATACTAAAATCATTATACAACAAACGACATATCATCTTATAGATATGATATAAAAACTCTTTTTTAACATACTATTTGTATAGACAATATGTCTTTTATTTGATTTAGTACACTAAATCTACAATTTAATTTACCAAAAGCACAACTCGATATGCCTCAGCATGATCAAACCATACCATTGACCAATATGGCATGAACACAAGATACCTAGGTTGTCTCCTTTTGTCTTGAGCATCGATCATATGACCCATTGATGACTCTAAGATCATGTCTCTTCTCTTATGAATTACGAAGATCAAGTTTGTGTTTTTAAAAAGTACAAGAAATTATATGAAATTGTGAGAAATAATAAGTCAAAATTTTCATCATTTCATATTATTTCTCACACTTTTCAAAGATACAGCCCCCCCTTTCATCACATAAACCACGAGATAACAACTAACAAGTGCTTGTGTGAGTACCCACATCAAAAATGGTCCTAGGTAGCTATATATATCCATAAATTAAAACCACACTAGCTAGTATATATAAATACACACACACACATTCTTCCACTTGTGTTAATTAAAAAAGGAAATAAATACATAAATAAAATTTAAAAAAAATTCTTGGTGCAATAGTTTATTTTGTTGCAATCTTTTTTCAAGTGGTAATGGCTTATTTTGTTGGAATTAATGCAGCAAATTAAAAAGGAAGAACCACAAAGACCTTGGGGATTTGCTTTGATCTCCAAGGGGGAATATCACCTCACATGCAGCATTGATACCATGATAATGGAATGCCTTTATTCTGCATTAATTCCAATATAATATGGTGCTGTAGTGTTGTGCCCTAGCTATGATCTTCCATATATAGTTGACCTACAAATCATTATTATAATCTTCCTTGGAGGGAGTCAATATGCATGTATATATATAGATTATGTTGTTCTTGATCATGAATATATATATACATATATATAAGGAATCAATTTTACCATTTGCATGATTAAAGATTAAGTTCATGTTTAATCAACTAGTTGATTGAGAGAATGTTAATTAACTGATTAATTTCTTGTAATTAATTAATCAAATTCCAATGCTTAATTATAATCATGAAAATTCAAATACCACAGTGCGTGTGATTGCATAATCTAATTCAATTACATTAATTACATTACATGTGGATTAAGGATAACTAAAACAAAACCCTTACTTCTCAGTTAATTGGTTGACTGTAATTTTGATGTGATGTAAGTAACTTATGATGTAATTATAAGATTACATGAAGAATTAATTAATTTCACATTATCATCAAATTCTAAAGCTTGTAATATATAATAAAAAACTCGAATATCATATGATTTGATTATAATCCATTATTACTGATTAGTTACAATCAACCAGATAATTAACACCTTACTAATTAATTAATCTTTGTTCAAAGTCCTGCTTCCTCAAAACCATGGGCTGATTTAATTTAAATTTCCTCTTGACCTCCTTTTTTCCCCTTATAAAAAACCCTAAACCACCATTAGCAAAGACCTACCAGTTGCAGCATATATATTTATACAAAATTAATTATTAATTATTGATAAAAATTATTTATTCAACGTTATTATTTAATTATTTATTAAAGTTAACGACTTTAACTCCTCTTTAAATGCTGCTGGCCCTGTCGTCCTCCTTCTCCACCCATCACCGCCGACTGCAAGCGCCGCCGCCTCCTCCGCCCTCCTCCTCCTCCTCCTGCCACCGCCGCCGCACCCCCGTCGACCTCTCGGACATGAAGCCGAAGCAAGAACCCAGGAAGGCGCCGGACCACGCGAAGGAGGAGGAGAAGGGAGCGAAGTACGGGGAGTGCATGAAGAACCACGCGGCCAGCATCGGCCGCCACGCGGTTGACGGCTGCCGCGAGTTCATGGCGGGAGGGGCCTCGGGGACCGCCGCCGCCCTCCTGTGCGCCGCCTGCGGCTGCCACCGGAGCTTCCACCGGAGGGTGGGGGAGCACCTCGACGAGTGCTCGTCGAACTCTAGTACTTAAAAAAACAAAATAAAATAAAATAACCACGTCTTGATATTACGTAAGCACTGGGTTTTGTATGGCATGATACATGTAATCCTCATGATGTGGATGTGATGTATTGTACTTTTTTTTAATATAATTAAATAATGGTCAAATGTCAAAGTAACTGCTTACGGCATATTCTGAATTTATTTTTATATATTATTTTACTTTTTGTGAATCATCAAACTGCCTCCCTTGGTCGTTATGTTATTATTTTTTATGAATTATATGTCTAATATCATGAAATAATATATTAAAATTAATTTTAATAATGTATTTTTTGGATATTCACGAAAAACAATTTACATTAAGAAAAAATTTGTACCTTTGAAAAATGGTTAAAAATTAAATTTATTATTTTTGATATTTTTTACTATTTCTCGTATTTTTCAAAAATGCAAACCTCCCCTGAGTATCAAAAGTTAAATTCTTCACCATTTTTTGTACTTTTCAAAAATACAAAGAAATTCAAGTTCATCATTCCAAGTTCTATATACCTAGAGTTTTGATATCTGACATATCAAGAAATTCTTGGTAAAATTCAAAAAATTTCTAGTAGAAAAAATTAAATATTTATATTGAATTTTTTTTTTTGAAATTAAATAATTTAACATATTTTTCTATTACAGAAAATTTTCAAATATATCTAACATTTTTTGATAGCACTTTCTGAGAAATTTCTGATAAATTAAATCTAATCTCTATCCAAATACTTTCCCTATTACATACTCTGTTATTTTTCTATTAACTATTTATGATATTTTAGACATCATATATTGTTATTTACGTGAAAATTCTTATGAACCTCTTTCACATATTATATTTTGTTTTTTTTAATAAATAAAGACAACACAGTATTATGAAAGATAGTACAGTGGTAACTTAATTTTCGGGAACCATGTTTTCAATATTACTTTGATATCATCTTCTTCTTTTTTCTCTTACAATATGATAAATTTTTCAATATACAATACTTCTGACTTTAGTAACACGACTTAGAATAACTTTCTGATTAACTCTAACTCTTGAATTTTATAGATTTACAATAGTTTTCTTTTAATTTAAATTAAAAATCTAATTTTAAATTTTTGTAAAAAAAATATTTTTTTGAAAAAATACTCTTTAGTAACACCACTAGAGTTATTTTTCTAGTGGTATTTTAATTTAACAATTCAGATTAAATTTAAAACATATAAATTTTTTAATAATTTATCTAACCAATATTATATTGATCTTTTTCTTTGTGTATACTATAATTCTTATCATCTAACTAATGTTTCTGAACTTACATCCACAATATTTAACAACTCTAACAATAACTTCTTTCCTTTTACCTTTATTAACGAGAAAAAGTTATATATATTTTTATTAAAATTCTCGTAATATAACATCACTTCCTTAAATCTTTTTTTATTATCTTTTTAATCTTTCGTTAATTTTTTTCTGTGTGTATGTATGTGTATATATATATATATATAAATAACTTAAAATTAAATATTATTAGAAAAATAATTGAGAATTAGTTTTTCTTTTTCGTTTTTCTTATATGCTGTGCAAGTCCATCCGACTTCCACGGCGGTTGAAGCAGAAGCGTTCGACGGCTAGGGTTTCGCTACAGCTTCTTCAGTCTCCTGCGGAAGCACGCATCGGGTGTTGGAGTCAATGGCGAGCGGCGGGGGGGCCCTGCTGCTGGAGGCCCCGCCGGGATCCTCCTCCTGCCAGAGCTGGTCGACGCGGGGCCAGGTCTTCATCGATGCCCTCCCGTACATCGACGACGACTACGGCGATCCGAGGGTTAAGGCCGAGGTGGACAGGTTGATCGAGGATGAGATGCGGAAGAGCCCCAAGAAACCCGCCGACTTCCTCCGGAACCTCCCTCCCGTCCCCACCTTCAACGTCAAGGTAAGCTCTCCACCGTGTGTTAGGGTTTTTCCTTTTTTGTTTCTTATTTGTGAATTTTGGTTGCGCGGGACTGTGCATCAGGATCACCCTATGCTTGCGAGGGAGTACGAGCGTGTCAGAGCCGGGAAGCCTCCTGTTACTCTTGAAATGTCGCGGTACGGATTGGAGCCTCCGAAACGTAACGACGCCAATTCCTGGAGGCAGGCAGTGAGAAACGCTGAGAGCTTGTTGCAACATCAGATTGTGAGGTAGCTAGTCATTGCGTTGCATGGCTTTTTGATTTTCATGTCTCATGAAGTCATAGTGAGCTGACTGCTTGATGTTCAAAATATCTGTCGATATAGAAGGAAAATGTTTTCCTACGCTGAAAAGGGGAAAAGCAAAAGGAATGAACCAGGTGGAGTTTCGAATGCCAGATTAGATGTGTTAAGATATAGGATGAAGTATGTTGATTTTCTTCAACTTTAGTCAGCTGATGCCTGATAAGAGTCTAAATTTATAAAATAGATACCCTGTCTCTAGGTTCTTTGCTTGACAAGTAGTATCCTCTCTAATCCAGTTGACACATTGCTTGACGTGTATATCCATCAATGCGACTGCATATTCTACTTTGGTCTTGGAAAACAATCCCAAGTTTATTGGTTCATCATGTTTTACCGTGGTGTACGACCATGCAAAGATCTAGATATTTATGTTGCAGGGATCTTGTTTGGGAACATATTTAGTTGTGCAATGTGGATTGTTGTAGAGTCTAGTTCATACAGTTACAGTACTTTTCCATATGGTTCCCCCAACAAATCGAGGAAATACCAAAAATTATGGTTGTTTACTTATCTGTTTCGACTGGAAATGTAGTACCCTTATTTAATGTAGATCTGGTTCCTTGCCCATATAAAATTATGGTTACTTATCTGTTTCATTAATTACAGTTGTGTCTCCACATGTCAAATATGGCTTGTGTTATGTGTCTGTGGTTATATTTTCAATAACCGCAGTAGTTTTGTCTCAAATTGCAAAAAAAAAGTTAAACATCAACATTAAAAAAGTATACCGGCAATATCACATTGCATAACAGTTTACACTTTTAAATATAGAAAGCATCAAATAAGACATATTGTAAAAACGTCAGCATAATGAAATCGAAATGAATACATTAAATTCAAGTGCAAATCTAGTAAAATGGCATGGTTGATACCAAAATAAAAAATACGGATAAGATGAAGTATACCTTACAATCAGAGTACATGCTGTGTTGGATTCAAATCTAGGGCGTATAGACATCCAGCAATTGTATGATAACTAGATGCCCTGGTAATAGCTTTGGATGAGTGTTTCGCTACCCTTGTTTTAAGTGCATGATTTTTTATCTTATTCACTGGTTGCATTGTTGATATTTACACAGATTGTTACAACTTGAAAATCATGTCTTTGATGAAAATTTTGTTTAAAAAAGTTTCAGCTTCATGCTTTTAATTTATAACTCGTAGCTGTTGTTTTTTCCAACATATGATTATTGCAGGATAGAAAACCTGGATCTCATGTTGAATCATGGAGTTGAGGTTTGGAAACTTCACAACAACAAAATGGAGGCATTTTACTCCAGGTACCATCTCTGGGTAATCGACAATTTACACTTTTCATCAATGACAGTTTTCTTACATGGATAATCAGAAGTTTTCTCAGGTTGGGTGTTATTAGAGGCTTTGCACGAAAGTTGATATGCCTTTTTGGGTTTGTACTTGTATAGCATGTTGAGGTTGTGATGTGTCATGACAAATATTATTGCATTGCATATAACTTCAAATCCCTAATGATCGTCGGAGTTTGCTATGCATATCTTCCTTATCAATCTAATGCTTGCTTTGATTGAGATTGTAGAATGTTATCATTCATATTGTAATATATAATATCGTTTATTTTAAAGAACAAAATTTACTTTATCATAAATAGCGAAAAAAGATTCAAAATTACATGAGTTAACGAAAAATTTACTGATCAATAGAGAGAAAGGATTCATGTACTCACTGACATGAACGGGATTGTTGTCTTTACTTGCCCACATTCATATTTCTCTTTTTCTGTGAGAACCACCAAGGGGACTATTCCTGCAGAATGCAAGCTATGGCCCTGGAATTCAACGAGAAGATAGAAGTAGTGAACCGTGAAAGAAAATTCCATCAGGTGAAAATCATTGCCCTAAAATACACTCCACGAAATTTTGAGCCTTGTTGTGCAATCATAACGAACAATGGGTGCCCTTCTTTTGCCAGCAAAATGCCGCAATTGAACTCAATGCGTCAACCGCACAATGGAGGCATCTGTGTCAGAAAAACATAGAGATCGAAAGGGGTTGCGCCGGCCTTACGAATACCATTGAACAACTCAAGCTGGAAGCAAAGGACGTGTATGATACCTTTTTGCTCTGTACCTTTCCTTTGTCATATGCATATGTTTGGGTTTTCTACTTGTATATTTCAGATAAAAATATCTAATTACCACTTACATGTCCTTTACTTTCTTACATGCAATCGACTATCTTTTTCTATGACATGTAGTCAAAATGGTTGTGTTTTCCCTAACTAGGGTTTGAAATGTTCTCGACTTTCTCTTTCAGTGGTCTGAACTTGGAGGATGGTGCGGGGAGTCCATCCGCGATGCAGATGGACTAATGCCAATCGCCCTAGCCGTCATGTGGCTAGAATTTCTCTGGTTTGTTTAAATATTCGTCGTCGTTAATTCGTTAAGAAAAGTTACTTGTTTTGCAGTTCGTTTTATCGTCGATTAGATATCCAGTTAGTATTATTCTATTTGGTGGTTTGTGGTAGAACGCACGTAAATGCTTCATTTGATTGCAAGATTAAAACACAAACATTTCAATTTATGGAAAAAGAAGCGAAAGAAAAAGGATAATAAGTTAAGAATTCGATGTATTAGCTTTCTGATAGTGATATCATTTATAAATTTGCGTGTTTGTCTAAGTTAGAAATTATCGAAATTGAAATTTGGAAAATAGAAAAGGAATTAGAAAATAGAAAACTTTTTAAGGTTACTTGTTTATGTTGTGGATATTTCAAAAAATTAATTTCTAACAAAATTTATAAATATTCTATATTGTAATATTTAAAATATAATTTCATATTTTCTTATAATTATGAGTTTTACAATAGTTGAGAGGTTGGACAAAAGGTATCAAGAGAGTAGCGTCATGAAATTTTTATCAATTATAAAATTATTTTTTATCTAATGATAAAAAAAGTTATAAAATGTTAATTCTATTTTACATTTTTTGAGATGTACTGAAAAAAAAATGAAAGTTTTGTTTTTCAAAATTTTCGAAGAACACAAATCTCTCCTTAAAATATAAATTGAGAAAAATAAAAAAGTCGAGAGCGATTTTTACGTTTTCAATCATTGGTTTTAGTGCTGTCATGTACAGTCTTTGATGTAATTTTTTTAAAGAGAATTTCAAAATTACGAGTATGATGTGTTATATCACTCTTCTTAAAATTTTTGTGCGCATCCTGTCAAATCGATGAAAAGTTATCATCCGCCAAAAAATGTACCCCAAATTTTTAAAAAACTCATTTTAAAAAAGAATTTCTATATTTACATTTCAAATCCCCGAAATGTTGGAACATCCGCATATTACTAAATAAATATCACTTATCCAAGTCAGGATACCGAAACTTCCGTCAATATTAGGGAAATTCTGGAAAGACTTTGTACGATGAATGAGAATAATTACAGAAAATTTCTGTCTATATTAACAGAACTTTCATCCATATTAACGGAACTTTCGTCCATATTAACAGAACCCTTTGTTTAGGTATTTTACTGTAGACAATGTATTCTATCATAGAGATCTAATTTTATGTTCAATAAATTATTATAAAGAATCAGAGATATATAATGATTAAAATCTAAGGTACAAAGTTGGTATTTCATTATAACCTAGTTTGAGCGTTATTTTTAAAAAAAGTTGAAATCTTTATTCAATGGTCTAATAAATTTGTGGATCAACCTTTTGGTTTGCGTGGTTAAATCATTTGTTAGAATCATAAATTGGGTAAAAAAAAGGCTCCCAAGTCATCTAGCATAAAAAGTGACAAGGAAGTAGCATTAATAAATATAAAATATTATACATATATATAGAAAGAGAGTGTGTTTAACATTTAGGTAAATTGTTTATTTAAAAGGATCATGTGACACATGGAAGTCTTTTTTATTGTTAGCATTAAAATGAATATTCAAAATTAATAAGAGGATTAAAAAATGACATCGAATTTAGTTTTAATATATCTCGATTCATGAGTAAAAGCAAGAATGGAATTAGAAATGGCAAGGCAAGATATCTTTGTGCAATTCATAAAGGAACTAGGGTAAGATTGGGGTGGCAAGTTGAAATACATCTATGAAAGCACAAGGAAAAGTAACAAGGTGAGGTGCATTTACATAAATGATAAGGGAAGCATGACACAATCTAGAGTGACAAAAGTGAGATGTGGAAGGGTGCAATCAAGAGTGACAAGAAGCAAAGGCATGTTATGTTAAGTGTTCAACACATGTTGGCTATTTGTGTGTCCCAATTAAGTTGTTTGTGCTTGAAGAAGTATCTCATGTTTTATCGTGATAAAAGGGTCATGATTGAAAGTTTTGGATCAAATGGTTAGAATTACAAAGAACAAGAACCTATGGTATTACTATACCTTAAGAGGAATTGAAAAACTCTTTATGACTTTGGGATTTTAGTTTTATAACAACACTCAATCCTAATAAATAGTATTAGAGCCAAAAGTTCTCGTATTTGAGTCTCAACGAGTGTATCCTGCATGAATGCATGTTGGGGGGCATGTTGTCCAACATGTGTTGGCTATCCACGTGTCTTAACTAAGTTGTCTGCACTTGAAGGGGTATCTTGCGTTTTACTGTGATAGAAGGTAAAAATTGTTTGTCATCCCCTATTTGATAATACTAGTCAAAATGGTGTGCGTGCGAAATGCAACGTTTTGAATTTTCCAATGAAGGGCACTCACCATACTCCGACTTGTTTCATTCGACGGAGTTGATTTTGCTCTCATAAATATATTTAATACCTTGAAGACCTTGTAGGGTAGAAATCTTAACCGTCCTTGAGAATATCATTGGTTTAGTCCAACTTCATCCACCTTGCGCACAGAAACACCAACCCTTGTTGTCCTCCCTCCACTCCTCAAGATTAAAGCTGATTACCATGGGATTCATCCAATGCCAACATTTCTACATTAAGATCAATGACATGAATAGAGAGTTTCAAAGTCTCGTTTGTTTCTGGCTATACAGTAAGTGAAATTAGTTTCAACAATTATGGAGTTAAAGTGCATTTAATAATGAAGTACTCTAGTTCTGAATACTATGGAGAATTGGAGGTTGAATTCTGTTATCAAATAGTGTTAAATTTTACAGTAAATTGTAAAATAAAAATTTGTACGTACAGATTTGTGTTGTGTTGATAATGTGTGAAAATGTGTTCAAAGTTGGAGTTAAAATTGAAAGATCGTTATCAAACAAAACCTTAGAGTTGAAAGTAGTTTTACAAACGATATTGAAATTATATGGTAAATTGTAAAGTAAGAGTTTATATAGTAATGATGATATATAAAAATTTATAAAGAGTTAAACTCTTCGTTCTTAAACCCAAAATGCCTTTTGAGTAATTTCAACACCCAAATCTTAATTTCCATACCTTTGACGGGAATTTCTTGTTTCATATGATTCTCGGAAAGACGCCATGTTTAGAAGCCCACCAATATGTATGTCATCCGCATGGCTGGAAAATGAAAGCACATCAGAAACTTGTTAGAGTTCAAGTTTAAGAAAAATAAGGAAGCATGTATATAATTCATAATGTAAGAGAAAAAATGGTGAAGCTGGTATACCATGCCCAGGCCGGCTGTGAAATTTACACGCAGAGTTGGGAAAATAAGAATGCACAAAACCAGATGGTTGGGTGATAAAAATTTACTTGATCAGTTGCTAAAAGGAAAAAGACATTCTGAATATCCAATTATCTCATATCCCAACCATTGTTGCAGCGTTCCTTTAACAGATTTGATAGTGATTAGGTTAAAAGGGAGTAAATGTTTCAAAATGGTCCACAACATCCCATTGGTAAAAAGCCTATGGCAGCAAGCCTGATTTTGTATCTATGGAATCATGTGCCTTGGCAGCTTTGCCCTTCAAATTAAAAACACATTTATAGCCAATGATGTTTGTATTAGCTTGTACTGGAGTCATGCCCCTTGTTTGACATGTCAGTTTTCTAAAAGTTGGGATTAGTCATTGTTTGAGAGTAACAAGTAGGGTTCAAATTAGGTACAACAGTGACTTCTTACGGCAGACTATGAGAAGTACAACAGAGAGCAGTGTTGGAGATGCTTCTGACGCTTGTCATGCCTATGGTAAATCATAAAAAGGACTGAAAGGGTAAGTTCAGAAATAGGTACAGGCATTACAAGCTGGATTGCAGTAGAAGAATTAGAAGAAGATCCTTATAACGAAATAAAATGTATTGCAATAAAAAAGTAGGTAACTTGCCACACTTCGAGGGTTGGCAGCTTTTACAAGACATCCCCTCCTAACCCTAACCCTAACCCTTAAATACTATTATTTATTGGACTGGACTTTAATTATAAACTAGGTCAATCTAAACTATGGCTTAAAATCAAAAAGAACTGTTACAATCCTGTAAATTATGATATAAAAAAAGTAGATAAAGAATTTTGAGATACTGGTAGTGATGATGAAAAGGATTTTTCTTAAGTTGAATAAAATGAAACTTATTTGAAGGTAGAGCATGACCTTGAAGAACAATAGGAAGAGATTAGGAGGTGGAATGTAAAGAAGCACAGAAAAGTATCACAAGTGATTGACCGAGTAGAGATGGAATTGAAGTGAAGGAAAGCAATGATCATAAAATTGAACATGTCTAGATACAAATTTTAAATTTCTAATGGCATCATGAGAGAAACAATGACCAACAAACACAAGCTTAGTGAAGTTGTGTCTAGACAAACAACAAATTAGCAATCAGTTGTAAGTAGATAATGTTCTTGGAATAGTACCATAGTTCAGTGTCTGTGACGGATATATCACAGGGGTATACACTTGTACATATAAAGTCTAAGAAAACCAAGGGAATGAATATATGAACACGCATTTATCATCTGTCACAAACTGATACTACTACTCTGATGATCAGAGGAACTATTTAGAATGTGGTCATGTTGTCTTGCATTATTTCAAAGTGAACTAAGAAGAAGTATTCTACCATGGCAATGGAAGAATCGCACGGGATACCAACAGTAAAAGCATTCACTTGGATGTAAGCAGACCAAGAGAAACTGGATGGCAGATAGGCCATTGGCCATTTCCAGACCATGACCAATCTGCAATGAGGGTGTTCACAGCAGCTGATGGACTATAGAGATCCCACCAAACATAACTGGATGGCGTGCTGCATGCCATATGCTTTGACAGACAACCAACCATACCCACCAAGCTCTTCAGCCCACAGCAAGCATTGCTTCCATCCAAGAACCCTGAAAACAAACTATAGAAATGAAATAAACAAAATACGTGATACAGAATCCCATACATACACTCACTCGATGATTACCATATAGGCGAGGGTGAGAAATGATCTCCATCATCCCCACATAGACATCGCAGAACACCAAACTAGCATCAGGAAGCTCCTCGTTCAGGTCACGTACGCCATCGGATAACAAAGCATTGTAGTCTTTTACAAGATCATTCATTTCGTCGACACAGTCTTCACGGTTAAACGTCGCCCATGGGGAGCAACCCAATGGTGGCAAACCCACGAGCACAGCCTTCCTTGCACCAACATTGTAAAGATCCTGCCATCATATCTTGCATCAGTCAATTCTAGTGAACACTTGTAGATATAAAAATAAATCAAGAGAAGTGTTAGAATAATTTTACATTGATAAATATAAAAATAATTTAAAGTTTAATATATGAAGAAAATTTTTTTTACTCATTGTTAATTAATTTTAAAATAAAATTTTAACATGATATCAATAATAATTCACATATGAAGAGTATTAGAATAGTATTACATTAATAAATGTAAGACTTGTAGATATAAAAAGCAATCACAAGTGAAGGGAGGAGTGTTAGAATAACTTGATAAATGCAAGGAATAAATTGAGCATAATATATGAAAAATTATTTTATTTATTGTTAATTAATTTTAAGGTAAAATTTCAACATGATATCAAAAGTAATTCACGCATATCCACCCATAGATATTTATAGATATAAAAATAAGTCACAAATAAAGAATGTTAGAATAATCTTACATTAATAAATGTAAGGAATAAATTAAATATAATATATGAAAAACTCTTTTATTCATTGGTAATGATTTTAAAATAAAATTTCAATATGATATCAAAAATAGTTCACGCACGTCTACGTATAAACACTTGTAGGTATAAAAATAAATCGCAAATAAAGAGTATTAGAATAATCTTACGTTAATAAATATAAAGAATAAATTAAATTTAATATATTAAAAATTCTTTTACTTATTTTTAATTAATTTTGAAATGAAATTTCTAACCGTGTACGCACCTAACCAAATCAGTCGTCATCCGTGTGGGATAATTAGAAATAAGAGATCAAGAAATACCAACCTCCAGAGCCTGGATGACCTGCGGAACAAGAACCCGAGCAAATCCCCGGCGGCCATACTTGGGGAGCGGACGAGAAGAATCCCGCGTGATCAGGTCGATGTAATCATCCTTCCCGAAGGACACCCAGAACACCGCCCGAGAGGTTATCTCCTGAGCCCTGTCCCACCCCAGCTCCAGCTGCAACACCTGAACCGTGTCGAACAACATGGCGATCTGCCTATGCAACCCCTGGAAAAGCAACGAAGCACGTCCCCCGACGACAATCGTCGCGTCCACAGACCCAAAGTTGACGCCCTTGGTGAGAAACCGAGCCGAGCCGCGGTTTGCGGTGCCGTTCGCCTCGTACAAGGGCGGCACAGGTGGAAGTCCCATCCTCTCCGCTGCAAGGATCGTGATTCCAAAGCTAAAATGATCCAAAAATCAGATGCGGAAGACGAAGACACGGAGATAATCGAGTTTACCGATGAGATCGTGGAGGAGGGGGCAGGAGGAGGAAGGGAAGGCGGCGGTGATCGGGGAGAAGAAGGTGTTGACGCGGCAGTTTACGGTGGAGTCGCCAAGGACGAAGAGAGCAGGGGAGGAGGAGGAGGAGGCGGCGGCGGCGAGGGCAGGGTACGGTGGCGCTAGGTTGAGGATGAAAGCGTAGGCGAGCAGGTAGACGAAGGCGAGGAGCCGAAGCGGGAGCTCCATGGCTGCTGCTCGACCACGGAAGGACGAAAATGTTTTGAATTGGGTGGGTTTTATGGGAAGATGTTGAGGGCAATCTCGACAATTTACACCAATGTATACATTTTTATAGACCTCTACTTTTATTATTATTGTTTTTGTATTTTTAAAAATTATAAAAAATAATAAATCAAAATTTTCATTATTTCTCGTCATTTCTCGTGAATTTCAAAAATACAACTCTTCCTTAAAAATTAATCAGAAAAGTTTATTTTCACGTATAAGATTTGCGTGACCTTTAAAGGATATTTGTGTTTTTAAAAACGAGAAATTGATGAAAAATATTAAATCAAAATTTTCATTATTTTTCACGTATTTCTAAAAATACGAATCATCCCTTATAATATGAGTACATGCGAAAATTTAAAAAAAAAAAAATTAAAAATCACTATAAACACTAATAAACAGGCTTTTCGTTTTCATATTTAGAAAAATGTTACCATCTGGTATTTCAAAATTTTGGTTGTATTACTTATCTTACAAGAGATTTTTTTACTTTGATTTTCTTCACAGGAAATTATGTAAATTTTAAAAAGTTTAGCTGGAAATAAGGTGAATTTAAAGATTTTTTAACTTTTAAATTCATTGATAGGTTCTACAAAAAGTAAGGTCTACTTACTATTATGTAAAAGACACCCAGAGACATTAGAATAATTATTAATAGTAAGAATAAATATTAATTATTAATATTAGAATAAATAATAATTATTTTTCATGCTTACTTATGATTTTAAGATGTTATTTTTCTACGACCTTGTTTGAAATCAACGTAAAATTTAAAGTAAGGCAAGTTTATATATTAAAATTTATACAATAATAATAACATTAAAAATAATTTTAAAAGTATAAGTAAAATTGACCTAAAAAGTTTCCCATTTCTTTTAACCATGTTAGTAATTCAAATTTTGATAGCGTAAAAGAGCTTCCTGATGATGATGCTTAACCATCCTCATCAACAAACATACAAGAAATAATAGTAAGATTTTATTATTAAACCATAAATACATGCTAAATTTTTTACTAGAATAAAACAAATGGTAATTGTATCTAAATAACTTACGATACAACTACTTTCTAATAAAACAATAGTACAGAGATTTTAATTTTAACTTAAAATTCATCAGCTTAATGCATATTAATAAATTTTAAAACTATTAAGAAGCAACATAATGATGATTTTAATTTTTATAATACAAAGCATTTCTACAAGCAACATATTTGTGATTTTGATGTGGATAATTTTAGAATGCAGAACCAAATCTTAACTCACCTACAATGATTTTGACAATCCTATTTTTCCTGGCACTCACCATTATTTCGAATTTTTCATTTTAAAATTCTTTAATCTTTTTGTTACAAGAAATGTAAATATTAACAGAAAGAATTTGGTAAACACCAACATTTAAACGATTAAATTTAAGTCTCAATTAAAATACCTTTTCTTTCATATAGATTCCCCATTCCTGGATGAATCAAATCAAAAATGGCAAACCTAAATCATTGAATTAACACTCTAAATAATGTGCTGTAGATGTCACGGTAAAATCATCACTAAATTTTTATATGGTAAAAATTGAACATAATCCCTCACCATCAAATCATCATAAACACCCAAAACCCTGATGACACCAAGATTCTCAGAACAAAAACCCTCAGCTTTCAGAAAATGAAAACAATTGAAACTTTTGTGTGCATAGAGCTCATTTAATAGACGAAATGGAAACAACCATCATAGAGCTCATTTAATTCTTTTGAACATATTCAACGGAAAATGAAACTTTAAACCAGTACCACTAATTTTTGACGCAACAAGAAAATTCAAAGAGAGATCTTTTAAAAATTCATGCAAACAGAAACTCTCCATTAAAAAAGAGGAAAGCTGATTGCAACAGCCAACTGTATCGAACTTATAAAACGCAAAATATGAGCAAACTAGTGAATCAGCCACCACCTCTTGATGTTTTTACCTGTGTGGCCAACATATTTACAGTGAATGTTAAGACGACAAAAACACAAAACGCAAGGATTGTTGCAGATTGAAGCAAATCCAAGGGAAAATTTAAACAAAAAAACCCTCGGAAGTTGGGAAAAAAAAAAAAATCGCAAACATCCTACTTAGCAACTTAAAAATGATTAACCAGAACCAACCTAGAGTCATCCATCCTAGCAGAAAAACATGGAGTTCTTCACGTTGTCATGCAGCCTGGGCAGCTCAGGTACAGAGATACTTCCAGCAGAGGTAACTCCATGACTGGAAGAGGTTTCGGACATGTCCTCAAACTTGATGAACTGGGAAACTTGACTAGCCGCCAAGTGAGCATAGCATATGGGTGCAACTGAAGAAACATGTGTTGGCCGTCGTTAACGGTGAAATAAAATGATACATAGAAATGATGAAGTGGTTTTGGTAACAAAGAAAAACCACTATGGTGGTTTCAGAAAAGTAACTTCGACAAACTAATGAAATAAGTTGGGCAATGAATCTATTTACCTATCGATATGGCAGTGGTGCTTCTTTGGTATCTGAGGACGATAATGCTTTGTTAGCAGCAAACATCACAGTAAACATTAAAATGATTTTTAAAACATTATTAATATATTGGCTTACACATATGATAATGAATGAATGAATTCCTGCAGCTCATCTGCGTTAAAGCCAATTTCATCGTACAAAACATGGTAATGTGTTGGCCTAGATGTTCCCTACAGAATGGAAGAAGGGTGGGGAATTGCAGTTCAGCTACCAGAGTTGACAAAATGAGCAAAACTCGTGGAAGTAAAACTTACAATCATTCCAGCATGTGCGCACATATAGAAATCAAAATTTTTTGGATGACATATCTTGCTATCAACAACAGTACCTGTAAAAAAAGATCGATATATGTTGAGCTGTTAGAAAGATAAAAATGATACTGGCACACTTCTCCCATGAGGGTACTTAGAGAACTCACCAGGAGGAACATTATCGGGAGAATTTGATTGAAAAAATTTGGTATGATGATTTTTCTGTGCAACGATAACAGTGAACTTCGGAGACCAACTCTCATCCAGGAATTTGCAAGCCTAACAAGTATTACCAAATATATAAATAAAAAGCCTACAGAAAATTTACGAGTATTTGCAGTAGGTCTTAAGAAAATTACCTCAATTATTTGTTCCAATTCAACGTTCAGCACCTGATTGAATTGTGATTCGCTGACACCATCCCTTAGGAAAATCCACACAACTTTATTAGTTGAAGAACTACATATAATTTACAAATCAAATAAGCAAGCATAGGTTAGACAGATTAGGAACAAAGTTAAAAGAGGAAGTAACGTTTATCAAAATAAAAGCAATAGCCAGATACGTATACATGAATACTAAAACAACAAATTCGGCAAGAAAGCAGACTTTCTTCAAAGTTTCTCATGCTTAACAACAAGATAATTTTCAACAATCCAAATTGGTTATTGTTGAATAGTCTCATATTGGAAACAACGTAGAATGTCCTAGGCCTTATAGCATAGTTGACCCTCTCCACCAACCAACTGATTTTACGAGAAGAACAAGGTATCAAAAGATCCAGATCTCAAACACATCTGAAAGTTACTTGTTGATGCTGAACCTCGCCTTGATGGTAGAAGAGAACACTTGTCAACTTGAGATTGCTCTAAATGCAAAAGAATGTTGAATAATCCCACATCGAAAACAATGTAGAGTGTCCTAAGCTTTATAACATGGTTCACCCTCTTCCACCGGTAAGCAGGTTTTGTGAGAAAATGTAACAGTTAACTTGTTTTTTATCTGCTTTCAATCTGCCACTCTATATATCCCATAAAGAAGACCCATACACATCCATAAAGAGTTGACCAAATGAAGGAAAATGCACAAGTATATGAAGATTTGATCACACCAGCGCTCCCATCCACACCTTTTGCATCTTTTGTCACATGTATGTGTGTGTGTATATATAATATTCATATAATATATTCAATGCAAGAAAAACTTGGATATATAATTTTTAATGGAATATACAAAATTATTGAAATACATGTTCACACATCTCTGAAATATACACTGTTATTATACTTTCTATTTTGATGAAATCTCAAGAACATTTATATAATTCAATGTTATTTACAAAATAATAAAGACAAAAGTATACATAATCACTATTAAATATTTATAGAAATATATAATATATCCATAAAATAAATTTATTTATTTATTCATTTATTGAGGTACCCAGGCACCCAAGGCTCCCTAGCTCACCACAAAGACAACTTACCCACCTTAGTATGTATGAGAGACGATGGAAGTATGGGTCGCTGTTCCATTCTAGAAACTACAGATACCCTTCAAATGATAACTAAATCAAACATCACAAAATTAGTGTATGAACTCAAAAAGAGACTGCAAACACGATGGAGAATGTGTGCAAAAGAATACTACCGTACCTAAATATTATAATCTGGTCAGGTTTCCTTTTCTGAGAAGTGCTATAGAAGTCAATCAGAAGCTCACTGTCACGTGTTGAACACAAACGTCAGCATACTAAAACTTCAGTAACCGATGTAAAATAGTAACAAAAAGAGAGAGTAGCATAGGAAGAATCATAATCGAAATGGGAAAAAAAAGTATAAGTCAGCCAACCGAAGTAAGCCATTGTCATCCTTGTAATCAACTGTAGGCTTGAACAGAGAATCTATCATTTCAACTTTAGGCGATTGTGTTCGCACAGCAGCCCTATAACGAGATATTAAAGGCCAAGACCGTGAACTGACAACCTGTAAAACAACAAAAAACAATCATGTACAGTAAATGACCAATGTCCATTATGAAAAGAGTTATGATAAAAAGACAATTCAGTATCTTAAATATTAAACAAATAATAAGCATCAATTGATGTAGCAAAAACTTTTTTCCTTCAAAGAACAATGAAACCAAAAACCAATGGAAATCTTACTGCAGCAATGGATGGTATATCAGATTGACCCGGAGATCCATGTGAGACATCCATACCCAATATAATGGTTGGAATCTTTGAAATCTTGGGGATGGATGGGAAATATTCCACAGACAAAAGAGAATTCATCCCACCAAGCTGCAAAAATGAAAGATCTATAAGATATTAACTCAATAAGATGGCATAAAAAGGGATAACTTTTTATGATGGTAGATGTGATGGCACTACCTTGGCATTAATCTTCAGGAGCACATTCGTCAAGTATTGATCATTAATTTTAGTTGGAGCAATGCACTGTGTAACAATGCCAAATTCAGCAAGATTTTTTCGCTTCCAAGGACCTTGAATGAATGCAAAGGACCATTAGCACCAATATAAAATGTACGTAAAATAGAAACGAAAGATGGTCCGCAAATCAAACCATAGATGTCACAATTCTTCCTCTCTGGTAAGATGCAGAGTAGGAACTTTGGAATCCCTGGTAACCCTCCTTTTATCTGGTCAAACATGGCATCCACCCTAGCATTTGGTGTAGGGCACCTCCTCATCGAAGGATTCTCCTCAAATGCTTTAAAAGGCTCCTCTACAGACTTTAAAAAATAATAATAATAGCTAAATTACATACTGAAAGAGCATGGCTACCATCTAGGCATTTTAATCAACTGAGCAAAACATGCCTGCATTTTTTAACAAACCTGATTCCTGTTAGATCTCATTATGGATCCAACAAGGATCCAATATTTTATATAAAGTGTTTATAGCCATGAAAGTATCTCAAGTACACTAATTTTTTAATTGAGATCACGATTCAATTCTTGTTTTGTCATGTTTAGATAGTTTTTAAATTTTTCTGATAATTAAATATTTATTTCAGGTTTTTGTAGTATAATCCTATAAGCATGAGGCTAACGTTCTTTTAGTATTTTTCACGTTAAAATGTTTATTTTGTGTTAAGTACAAGTTCATATTTGTAAAATTATCTAAGAATCATTAGAATTTCTATTTTATTATAAAATTATCTACATTGACGTTTTTCAAGCTGATTGTCAATAAATATTATTCCAATTTTTCCCACTTCCGACCAAAATAAATGAAATCTTCCACACTAACGCACTACAATTACAGTATATGTAAAATACACATCTACATCATATTTTTTCTTCCATTTTTTTCCATATTACATTAGCAAATTAACCCATGTTAAAACATGTCTACGCTGCTTTTAAATTTATTATTACAAATCTGGTCATGTTAATTCTACCACTTTTCCATGCTACTGTTTACATTTATAGATATTTTCAATTCCCCGTACTCTTATTACAATATGTAATTCTAGCACTTTCAGTACTATTAAAGGCCCCAACCTGCTTTCACAAATTATTTTTCACTAATGCTTTTATATATCATATCATAACAATGCAAAGATTGCATGTGAATAGTTTTTAGTATTTTTAGGCAATATATCTAACATTAGTAGAATTATTTTTCAACTTAATTTTTAGCTAAGGAAAATATTCGATTTTAGTTAGTGGTATTTTTAGTACATTACAGAAAAAGGTTGGATACACATGCAAGTTGGCTTAGTATATGGTTAAGAGTAAATAGGAAGATGAAAAGTGGAAATAATTTGAGGAATGAGACGCAGTTGTAGCTTCGATGATAAAGGAAAGGATTTGGGAGGTAGTTATGAAAGTGTTAGATTTAATATATATCTAGTATTAGACATCAAAAGTATTTAGCTTGGTTGTTAAGATGTTAATGATTGGACCACTGAATGCACGTTTGAATCTCCCATTCTGCAAATGCAAATTTTTCAAAAAATCTTCAAATAGAAAGTGCATTTCAGTGTCTAATAAAAAAAGCCGATCATAGGGATTGTTTACATATCTTATATTATACATATATAATGTATTTTTTGAAAGAAGTGTTATATTTTAATATCTTATCTACTATATATGCACAAACACTTGTGCTGTGCGCAAGCTGTGAATAATCCAAGCTCATGACTCATTTGTAAGAACAATGCTAGCATCTGATGAAACTAATGTTTCATAGCATATGATTAAGTATACATGTATTTAAAATGATGTAGAAAAACTGATAGAAGCAATATGGGAAAAAATGAAAGAAGAAAAGGATTTAAGGACGTAAATCATATTTTACTGGTTAACTTTACATGAAAAATATTACACAAGGAAATTTATAATGATAAATAAATATAAATAAAATGCACATATTTGGAATAATAACATAAGCAAAAGTAGAATCCACGAAAAGTAAAATTAGATTACAAAAGTAAGATAAGTTCATAAAGTAACATGAAAAAAAGTGAATAAGAAAAAGAACGGAGGAATATAACATAATTTAATAATAATAAATAATAAGGGTCAAAATGTAAATACACGTAAGGGTAAAATGGAAAGATGAAAATGAGTGAAACAACTGAAACATTCACATAATGTTAGATTACACAAATAGGTGTAAATTTGTCCATGCTAATTTTACAAATTTACATGATACTTGCGCAAAATGTTACAACAAATTTGCTCAAGTTACTTCAACCAATTTTCAACCACTCTTGCATGCTTTTATTATAAAAGACAAAATATAATACTAACTTTTTCAATTCCATCAATGCCCTGAAACACTTTTCTTCTTCCAATTTTTCCTATACCATCTTTACAAATTATCATTACAAATTTACTAAAGTTCCCTTTAGGATTATTACAAATTACCTATATCACTCTTACCAATTGTTTCATGCAACTTTTTATAAATATTATAGTTTATTCATACTTTTATTATATACTTTCAAAAATCAAAATGTGCATTATCTATTTTCCAGTACAACATTTATTAATTTATCATTAAAGTGTTTTTTCAAATGCAAGCCTTTGCCTTACAAATAAATCGTAATACATAACGATTTAAGCAGTGAGTGTATCTCTGTGTATAAGTGTGTATGTATATGCCCATATAGATACATGTGTCACGTGTGTCTGTATTTGTGTATATTTGATAACCTAGTTGCAACATATAAATCCAACAAAAATTGGCAATGCAAAAAAAAACAAATATGATCATACCACTCCTTTCATTTGACCACATCTCACAAGGTCTTGTACAAGACGGCGAACATCACATCGAGCAGAAAAATTCACAACAGCCCAGCGGTCAATAGTTGTAGGTTCAACTAGTTGCTGAACATAAGAAAGCAGAGGTCACATTTATTGTAACTGCACATATTAACAAGAACATAGATAACAGTCAGTAAACAAACCTTGCTGTTGAAATTCCACCTTCCATTACGTGGGAAAAAGTCTTCATTTTTTCCAACCCTCAACTGGTTAACAAATATTAAAAACCAAAAAATTAAATAAATCTATTGTGAAATAAAGAAACAAGCCACACTAGTAGCCCCACCATGAATATAAAGCTATTTTTCAGACAACAAAAACGTGCTAACTACCATGGTCAGACCAATGGTCACATCCTAAATATTAGTTTCAAAAACAGATACGTAATTCCACTTGCATGGAAAGGAAGATTGCATAGAAGGAGCACTTTGCACTATCATCAAATAACAGGAAATGGTGGTAAAGAAAATAACAAGAAATTTGGAATTTATGGGAAATGAAAACAGTGTGAAAGTGTAGAAGTTTTGGAGTTATTTGTAAAAGTTTTGGTGGGAAAGTGACAAAATTTAAAATTTTGATCTTAGGCAGACATGAGAATTGAAAGAATAAAACCTGAATTAAATTGTATATTAATGTCATTAACACAACTTTTAAATTTAAAATAATAATTACCTTCCATAAAGATTATTTTTATAATATTACTTCTTATTTGGAAATAATAATAATTATTATCATATAAAGAGATTTTAATAAAGAGATTATCTTCTTCCATCACTTTCACCACCTTCAATGATCCGTAAAATCCAAAATTTTCCATGATAGAGTTGAACAACAAAATGCAAATTCACATTCTATTTGTCCAAAGTGAGTGTAAAAGTTAACCAGTGAAAATGCACCTCCATAACATGAAGCATCCCGATCTAAATCAAACCAAGACGAAGAATCAGACCACAGATTCCAAGCACATTGGGCCTACCCCCACACATTCTATGTTAAAATAAGGAAAGGGAAAAATAATAATAATAATAATAAGGAGAGGGAGAGGGAGAGGGAGAGAGAGAGAGATGGGAAAAGATCCCACAGCAATGGGAGATCCAATGTTAAGAACCCTTATAGCCCCAGACGAGTCCCTCCATCCCATCCATAGCAATCATCCTCACCACAACCCTCCCAAAGATGATAGATACATCACCTCCAATATAAGCTGAACCAAACTATCAAGCGCCTCAAGAGTGGTCAGGATGGGAGGAAGCCCCTCCTCAAATCTTACATCAACAACTGCACTGATGATCTGGCACAGCTGTGGACTCATCAATGATCTTAGTCATGAATCCACCAAGAGCCTTGGAAGGAGGAGGGTGATGATGGCTATTGCAATGGATTACAACCAGGTAGAGTTTTGGAGATGTTGTCAGATGCCACTCACGGAAGGCAATGCATGGACAATAGGGCAAAGGTGGTGTTCACAGACAAAGTTTCCCATAATTTTAGGAGTGAAGAAATGTGTGGGCAATGGGGTTTTTATATGACAAAAGTGATGGTAATTCATTTCCCATTATTTCCTTGTCTGCCAATTCCACCTAAACAAACATCCTAAAACATATTGTCGCAGAAAAAGGAAAGGAATCATCGGGATAGCCTGTTGGTGACCTCCCTCGCAACAAGAGAAAGCATCAAACAAGACATTGATGAAATCAATGACCATAGAGCCAGAAGCTACCAAGGATGACAACATTGGTACCTACTACTGTGCAAAATAGAAACATCATGGATCTAGATAGAAAAGCAATGGAGAGCAAAAGTGGTGGTAGATGTTGGTATGCCTTAGCACATCAAAGGAGCATCAAACAAAGGCAACTACCAAAACTAACCAAAATAAAACTAACAAGGAAACCGAAGGGGTTGCCTATAGTCACAAGGCCCTTCCACATAATAAAGACAGTGGAAAGAAACATAGAGAGCACAGGAGGAGAAAATGGTAGAGAGGGAATATGTATCCTTGTACAAATCCTTAAATACATTATTTATCTAACAATATTCATTCTTAACCTAATTTAACATCAAATTGTTGAAATGATATGGGAATATTTTATAAATCATAAACACCATAAAAATAAATTTAAATATCAGACCAATTAAACATAATACATAATATACCTTTTTTCAAAAGCAACTACAAATACATGAGTGCAACGTCTAAGACTATGTTTGACTAAGACTATAAAAAGGCTCACACTATGAAAAATCGAGCTAATAGAGTACCTAAAATACAATGGATCACCGTGTATATCAGAAATGAAAGACTTAAATTGTGAAATAGGAAATATAAGACTATCACTTTTAATTTCAAAATCGACTTCATAACTCCTTGCTGCACAAAAAACAGGATTTAAGGTTTAAAGATAGGATCTATGTTATACAAAAAGGACCAAGATCTTAAGAATTATAGCTAGAAGACATTGTAAAAAAAAAACTTGATCATGGATAGAATTTGTAACACCATCCATGATCTTGTAATCCTACAATGCAGAGTCTCACAGTCTAAGCCAAACCATGTGATACATGGTATACAGACCCTCTCTCATTGTTTGCCTCTTGCCTCTTGCCTCTTGCAAGACATATGACCCTCTCTCACCATTTGCACTCTGAATTGTGGTCCAACCCTCATCGTTCACCACCCAAATCGTCCATCCTCTTCAACACAGTCATTAGGGTTTTGATTCGCCAAGGATGCCACAGTCTAAGCCAAACCATGTGATACATGGTATACAGACCCTCTCTCATTGTTTGCCTCTTGCCTCTTGCCTCTCGCAAGACATATGACCCTCTCTCACCATTTGCACTCTGAATTGTGGTCCAACCCTCATCGTTCACCACCCAAATCGTCCATCCTCTTCAACACAGTCATTAGGGTTTTGATTCGCCAAGGATGCCACAGTCTAAGCCAAACCATGTGATACATGGTATACAGACCCTCTCTCATTGTTTGCCTCTTGCCTCTTGCCTCTCGCAAGACATATGACCCTCTCTCACCATTTGCACTCTGAATTGTGGTCCAACCCTCATCGTTCACCACCCAAATCGTCCATCCTCTTCAACACAGTCATTAGGGTTTTGATTCGCCAAGGATGCCACAGTCTAAGCCAAACCATGTGATACATGGTATACAGACCCTCTCTCATTGTTTGCCTCTTGCCTCTTGCCTCTCGCAAGACATATGACCCTCTCTCACCATTTGCACTCTGAATTGTGGTCCAACCCTCATCGTTCACCACCCAAATCGTCCATCCTCTTCAACACAGTCATTAGGGTTTTGATTCG